>JAKUBB010000059.1:20418-59625 GCA_030563085.1 Pichia sp. NRRL Y-27259 | reverse complement strand
TTCACTGATGTGAGCATCTTTATTTTCTTCTGCACGGATGCTCTTCTGGATACCGACGTTATCCAAGTCGATTAGTTGATCAGCTTGGTGGACTGAGTTGTTGAGGCCTTCGCGGCTTGTCAATTTTCTCGGGTTTTCGCATTTTCGCCTTTTTTGATTTTTGCCAGCTGCGGCTCCGTGGGGGGAGGGAGCCGGCCGGACAGTACAGCAGGGGAAAGAGAGACGTCCGGCCGCCGTGGTTGAACTCGGATTGTCTGTTGTGCTCAGTTTCTGCTGGCTTGGCGGGGTTTCAGCTGGAGACGGTTTTCCCACATACACACCTACACACATACTAGTTGGCTGATTTGTCGTCTAGCTGACTTTACTCTGGTCCCATTGTCGCCACTGTTTCACGTTGTTCCAGCTCTCACGTTGATCTGCTCCCCTGACACACACCACACCCGGCAGAAATATCCGTGTTTGATCTGAGGTGCACTGCATTTTTCTTCTCTATCTAATAACCAAAGAAAGCGCCTCTTGACCGCAACATCACAGCAGCACCGCATACTCACACAGACACTTGTCCGTCGGTGTATCCACCTATTGCGCACGCCAAGAGATCGTGTTCATACACATTCACACACCCCTGATAATACATAGCGAAAGTACGTGTTCTCTCTTTTTTCTCCTGCTCACCCACCACACACCTTTGTTTTTTTTTTCTCTAGTAAAGGCTTGGATATAGGATTACTAACAATACAATAATACAGCGTCTGTTCCGCAGCTCGGCCTTCCGGTGCCCCCCGCTAGTACAGAAACACTCGAAGATAAACGCTCTCAGAAAGACGAAATAGGCCACAGCAACACACAATGTCCGGTAACGACAACGGCATGAATAGCCCCTTTGATGACAAATACGTCTTCCAGGATGCGGACGGCCCATTGCCTTCTCCCTCGGTTGGCTACAGATCAAACCTCAACAAACGACACTTCTCCGGCTATTCGACGTCCTCCTCAAAGGCAGGCGACGACTTCGAGGATGCAAGCTCGATGGGTAAGACCCCGATGCTCCATCAGGACTCATCGTCCTTTGCGCCTTCGGCCTTTACTCAGGTGAATTTGAAGTCGTCAAATATAGAAAACCAATTCGACGGAGACGACGATGACAACGAAGAAGATGAAGGACTAGACGGTTTGGGTGAATTGAGAGGCAAAAATTCAGACCATTTGCAAAGAAATAAAACAACCTTCCAGAGACACAGATGGGGTACCCAGCGTAAAAAAGATGGTAGGCCCTTGCAAAGAAATAAAACTTTGAAAAAAGTTTTGGAAAGTTCCCTACCGCCTCAATTTTTCCCCAAAACCGATAATGATGATGATGAACTCAAGTACGACAACACAAACAAAGATGAAAAGGACATATCCCACATTAAAAGAGATTTGTACTGGAACTTGCCTCTGCCCGCAACCAGTTTAGACGATGAAGGCAGACCTCCCCAGTACGCAAGAAACAAGATTAGAACCACGAAGTATACCCCATTGACTTTTGTGCCTAAGAATCTATACTATCAATTTGGTAATGTTGCCAACATTTATTTCTTAGCCATGAACATTTTGGGTGCTTTCGAGATCTTCGGTGTTCCCAACCCTGCACTTTCTTCGGTCCCCTTGATTGTCATTGTGGCAATCACAGCCTTCAAAGATGCACTGGAAGACTCAAGAAGAACTGTGTTGGACTTGGAGGTGAATAACCAGATCACCCATGTTTTGAAAGGTATGGATAATCCTAACTTCAATGGTGAGAATATCAGTTTATGGAGAAAAATCAAAAAGGCAACTACAAGAATATTGCTGGCCGTGTTCAGAAGATTGAAAAATCAAAAAGTTGTAGATCCATTGGCAGAAGACACAGCATTCCCAAGAAAATCTTTGGACAGTATTGACTACAGAAGAAGTTTACAGCAACAAAGGTATAATGACTCGACAACAATGCGGGAAAGTACAGATCTCAATCCTTTCAGTGATCCAATAACCCTCGAAAATAAGGATGTTGATGACGTCGTTGTCGATACTCATGAGAGCAAGATGCCACCTTTTGTCTCTGAATACAGTGATGATTATATTGCACATCCAACTTTCAAAAAAGAATATTGGAAAAACATTCATGTGGGTGATATTGTCAAAATCAAGAATAACGACTCGATCCCTGTTGATATTGTGATTCTTTCAACATCAGATTCAGATGGTGCCTGTTATGTCGAAACCAAAAACTTGGATGGTGAAACCAACTTGAAAGTTAAACAAGCGTTGAAGTGTTCTCATGGTGACTTGATATCTGTCGACGATTTAGCAAAATGTAAGTTCTGGCTAGAAAGTGAAGGCCCAAAGTCGAATCTATACAGTTACGAAGGAAATCTGAATTTTTATGCAAATGGAGATGATGAACGTGGAGAGATTTGCAATGAACCCGTCAATATTAACAATATGCTATTAAGAGGTTGTTCTCTGAGAAACACCAAATGGGTCGTCGGAATGGTTGTCTTCACCGGTAACGACACTAAAATCATGCTCAATTCAGGTCTAACACCAACTAAAAAGTCAAGAATCGCAAAAGAATTGAACTGGTCTGTTATTTTGAACTTCCTGTTATTATTTGTTCTTTGTTTTGTTTCTGCTATTGTCAACGGTGTGTACTATGACTACAACAACGTCTCCAGGTCATACTTCGAATACGGAAGTGTGGTTGGTTCTGCAGCTGTCAATGGTATTGTCAGTTTCTTTGTGGCTCTCATTTTATACCAGTCTTTTGTTCCTATTTCTCTTTACATCTCAGTTGAAATTATCAAAACTGCTCAGGCTTATTTCATATACTCAGATGTTAAGATGTATTATGAAAAATTGGATTATCCATGTGTTCCTAAAACCTGGAATATATCTGATGACTTAGGTCAAATCGAGTACATTTTTAGTGATAAAACTGGTACCTTGACTCAAAATGTAATGGAGTTCAAAAAGTGTACTATAAATGGTGTCAATTATGGAAGGGCTTATACCGAGGCATATGCGGAGATCAGAAGAAGACAAGGTATAAACGTGGAGGAAGAAGCGATTATAGAGAAAAAGGGAATCGCATCCGACAAAATTGAAATGATCAAACAATTGAAACATATTAATAAGGGTGCTGTTTCCGATACCATCGATAAAGATTTGACGTTCATCTCTAAAAAATTCTCCGAGGATTTGAGTGGTCAAAGTGGTGAAATTCAGAAACAAGCAACAGAAAATTTCATGTTAGCATTGGCTCTCTGTCATAGTGTTTTAACAGAAAGATCTGAAAAAGACCCTACTAAGTTTGAATTGAGAGCCCAGTCTCCCGATGAAGCTGCCCTTGTTGCAACTGCAAGAGATGTTGGTTTCTCTTTTGTCAACCGTACAAAGAACGGTTTAATTCTAAATGTTCAGGGCGAAGAGAAAGAATATCAGATTCTGAATATTCTGGAATTCAATTCAACAAGAAAGAGAATGAGTGCCATTATCAAATTACCTCCAGTCACTCCAGGTGGTGAACCAAGAGCATTATTGATTTGTAAAGGTGCAGATTCTATCATCTATTCTCGTTTAAGTGATAAAAATGACAAAACCCTTCTTGAGAAAACTGCTATTCATTTGGAACAATTTGCAACTGAAGGTCTAAGAACTCTATGTATTGCACAAAAGCAGCTGAGTTGGGCGCAATATCAAGATTGGCAAGTACGTCACAAAGCAGCTGCCTCATCGTTACAAAACAGAGAAGATAAGATGGAAGAGGTTGCTTCATCAATCGAAAAAGACTTAATTTTGCTTGGTGGTACTGCAATTGAAGATAGATTACAAGATGGTGTCCCTGACTGTATTCAACTTCTAGCAAGAGCTGGTATCAAATTGTGGGTTCTAACTGGTGATAAGGTGGAAACTGCAATCAATATTGGGTTCTCATGTAATTTACTAGAAAACACTATGCAATTATTGGTTATCAAAACATCTGGTGAAGATGTTGAGAAAATTGTACCAGATGATTTGAAAGATACAGTCATGAGTGATCCAGGTGAAATGATCAAATTCCTCATTGAGAAGTATCTTGAAGAATATTTTGATATGCTGGGATCTGCCGAAGAATTAGAGAAAGAAAAGAAAATTCACGAACCACCAAGGGGTAACTTTGGTGTTGTCATCGACGGTGATGCTTTGAAGTTGGCCTTGGGTGATTCACTCAGAATCAAGTTCTTGCTTCTCTGTAAGCAATGTAAGGCCGTCTTGTGTTGTAGAGTCTCACCAGCTCAAAAAGCTTCCGTTGTTAAGTTGGTCAAAGAAACCTTAGATGTTATGACATTAGCCATCGGAGATGGTTCCAATGACGTTGCCATGATCCAGGCTGCCAATGTTGGTGTCGGTATTGCCGGTGAGGAAGGTACACAAGCAGTCATGTCTTCAGATTACGCTGTTGGTCAATTCAGATATTTGGCTCGTTTGATTCTTGTTCATGGTAGATGGTCTTACAAGAGATTGGCTGAAATGATTCCATGTTTTTTTTACAAGAACGTTATTTTCACAATGGCGTTATTTTGGTATGGTATCTATGATAATTTTGATGGTACATACTTATTCGAATATACATACCTCATGTTCTACAATTTGGCATTCACCTCACTCCCTGTCATTTTCTTGGGCATATTCGATCAAGATGTTGATGATTACATTTCCCTTTTAGTTCCACAATTGTACAGAACTGGTATCTTAAGAACAGAGTGGAATGTTGAAAAGTTTTATTGGTACATGGTTGATGGTTTTTACCAATCGATCATATCATTCTTCTATCCATATTTCATGTACTACAAAAACGGTATTATTTCAAACATTGGTTTACAATTGGACCACAGATACTATTTTGGTGCATTGGTTGCATCAATTGCAATTGTTTCATGTAACTCATATGTGATGCTGAGACAATATAGATGGGATTGGTTATCATGTTTGATCAATTTCATTTCAACTATTCTTCTTTTCGCTTGGACGGGTATTTGGTCTTCATCTACAAATTCATCGGAATTCTATAAAGTGGCAGCACGTCTGTATGGCGCACCCTCATTTTGGGCATGTTTTTTCATCGGGTTCTTGATGTGTATGTTGCCGCGTTTTGCTTATGACTTTGCATGTTCTGTTCTATATCCTAAAGATATTGAGATCATTCGAGAATGTGTTGACAAAGGTGATTTCAAGCAGTATCCAAAGGACTATGATCCAACTGACCCTAATAGACCTATCATCTCTAAATATTCCCAATCACATACTCTTGAAGCCCATATTTCACCTGTTGACTTCCCTGCACCTGGTCCTTCTTACAGAGACTCGATAAACGGTACCGGCGGCAGCCGTGGTGGTACATTCAAGCGTATGTTTAGCGGGAAGCAAAACAAATTCTCACCTGCTATTCCTACGAATCCATCGGTCGAAAGTTTGGCAACAGAAGAAATTGAGATGGATTTCCACAAAGGTCATCGGAACGCAGATGGTTCAATGACAAGTCCAAGTTTCTCTGTGAAAAACAAGCAAAATATCGATGACAGTTTTGAACAGACAAAGAGAAAGATGAATCTGCGTGATGTGGATGACGTAGAGAATAGAGGCGCTAGTCTTGAAGGAATGAGAACCAGTATTGAGCTTCCAGAGTTGACCAATGCTAGGAGCTTACTGAGTAACTTATCAGAATGATCATCGAGGTCAAACATAGTTTCTGCTTGTCCACATTAGTACTTAAGTATTATCAATTTTTATTTCAGTTACGTTTTTCAAACTACTATTATCTTTCCACTTCACCTAAAGTGAAGAATTCATGTATATTTATTTTCTCCTAATGATGTTTACTTATATGTATATTCCATTTTACATTTTCCTTAATCTATATATTTATTCTGTAAAAATTTTAACAAGTTTGATTGTAAAAAGAGTTCAGATTTAAAACAATCTTTTGGGAAACAATCGTTGATGTAAATTCTTCCAGAAACCCATATCATAGACGTTGTTCATGTCATCCCAGTTTTTTATCTGTCTCAAGTTCCCTCCAGTACTGTTGTTGAACGGCTTTCTGTCTTCCAACTTGACAAACTGAATTGACCCGTTGGGTAACTTGGCGTTCAAGATTAAGAAAACATTAGGATCTCCATTTCTCGGAATGAATTCATAAAGTAATTCATGTTGGACCAACTGGTTAATGTAGCCCCACTTCGCAGTTTCATTCGTGGTCACTCCAATATACACAGACCATAAAGTTTCTCCTAAGAAAAAGGATACTGCCGGAAAGAGTAACAAGCACAGGAGAAGCAATATTCCTGATATTTCATTAGCGAAGGTAGTATTTTTAATCAATCTCCAGTATTTCAGCAAGAGTGGGGCTGAAGTTATAGTTTTTGGTATGTCGTTGGAGAATTGAAGTTGTAGCTTTAAACTGTAATACGATAGATAGCCACCATATAGAAAAATGAAACAGGTTGAGAACAAAAATAATAAAAACCATCGGTAAGTGTAGTATGCCACATCATTATTTAGCCAAATGCAATGGTGATCAAACATCAAAACACACTTGTCACAATTCGAGCAATGTTTGCTTCTGGCCGGTTTCACAAATCTGCAAGTGGAGCAGTCCGCTTTGAAAAATATCAAATCATCATAAGGAAACTCGGGCTGGATTCTAGCACTGTTAACATGTTCATTATATGTTGATTCGCGTAGATAACCTGGATCAGACAGCACCGCAAGCAGAAACGAGCCATAGTTGATCAAAATAGGTGGCAGTATAACAACCCAGAATCTGAGTCCCCAGTTAACTTCAGAAGTAGACAATTTATCCAGTTTTAGCATTTGAGGGTACGTATATCGAAAGAAAAAGGCAAGACATCGACTGAATACCGTTAGGTAGAACGCAGGTATGATCCAACCCGCAAGCCAGCCCAATTTTCGTAATGATTCTTCTGACGATAAGTATCCGTTGAAAAATTTTTGATCGAGTGTGGTAAATTGACGAGCAACTTGCAGTCCAAGTTTATCAACGAGAAGTATATTCAGCTTATGCAAGATGGTTCCCCTATAATTGGGGAGATCTCCAACCAAGACGATGAGTGCAATCCCAGAGAGGACTAGGATTACACCCAGTATAAGGTAGAAAGTGGACATGTAATAACCTCGTGGAGCTAGTGAAAAAAAAAAGAATACGACTTGGTTTTGACAAAGTTATGAACAAGTGAAAAGTCGGGGTTCTATTTTCAAAAGAAGAGAGATAGATAGCTCATTAACATCTATGGTACGAATAAAGTTTAAAAAAGTAAATGACAGCTGTGGGGTTCGAACCCACGCCTCCGAAGAGACCAGGACCTTAACCTGACGCCTTAGACCACTCGGCCAAACTGCCTTTGCTATGAATGTATAAATTTCTGCTACATTTTCAAGCTAAGCATTGTTGGAGCCTTAAAATCATAAGTTGGAATACACTTTTGCTGATTAGTTCTTTTACAATGCTTAGTTTTGAAATGTAAAATCTTGGTGAGCACAATATACCGATAATAAATATTTGCTTCATAGCCTTTTAAACCCTTTAACTTTATAGCATACTATATTACATAATACATTACACAACATAGATGCTTACATAAGCACAATTCAGATTTTAAGAAGTGTGCTCTATAAGAGCCTGTCACAGAACCTTAACCGTCACACTTATCTCGAAATTGTGGCAAACTTCCTCTGATTACTAATCAGACACATCAGCAAACAGTAAGCATGCAGCATACATGCAGCCACCAAGCAAATGTTTATCCCGTAGCACCTTACTCTGGAAACGCTAGCCGGTCGTCTTGCCACAAGGTTTGAATTCCTGTAGTGAACTAAATATAAAGCCCCAAAAGAGCTTTTAGTTTCGTGATACTCTTTCTCCCATTACGTAAGAAATTACCTTTTTTGACGCGTTCGCTGCCTAAATCGGCCTGGATCTACGCCTTTGTCCTAATTGGGAAATTGTTAAATAAAAGACTTTGACGTGGTTCGTTGTCGGATATAAAGCATTTGATCTTCATGTGGTCGTTTTGTGCAATCGTGTGTGTAAATATGGGCAGGAGTGAAGCAATACTCGTTCTTAAGATGGCACAGTAGACAAGCCTGCACTATGGTCCTTGATCTGGTAACAGTAAGATGATTTAAAGTTAGAATATGTATGATTATAGAAAAAAGTTAAAAGACTGGACGTTTTTTTTTCAAATCTAAAATTGAAATGGAAGCGATGTAGACAGTAACAGTGGTGGTAATTGTAATTGTAACAAACAAAGAGTCTAATTCAAAAAACATCTGTAGTATTCTGAGAAGACTTTATACAAAAATCCAGGAGAAAACTTCAATTAAGTGAACTGGTTTTAGAAAAGCAATAAGCATAAAAAATTGGGTAGTACAAGCTGGCTGGCTCTTTTCACAAAATGACACATTTTTTACTCTTCTTGGCCTTCTTGGGTGGAGAGGATCTTGCGTTCTGGGTGGAGTGTGCAGCTCTCTGCTGTTGTGGGGTTTTCTGCGGGTTCTGCGGGTTCTGCGGTGTCCTTGAGGACTGCGTCGCTGTGCCCGGGGCTGAGTTCTGGCTCTGTTGGTTGACACTCAGTCCGTTCTGTTTCGGCAAGGCCGAATTTCCTCCTGCACTTTGTAACTGTTGCTGTTGCTGTTGCTGTTGCTGTTGCTGTTGCTGTTGCTGGTCCTCAGTCACCTGTTGCTGCTGAACCTCCTTTCTGATGATCTGTCTTACGACGTCAACGAAGGCGTCGTCAACGTTCATTCGGTACATTGCGCTCGTTTCGTAGAACGGAACCTTGTTCCACTGCTTGGACACGTCTATGCCGTCCTCTGGCTCGAGCTCTCTTTCTTCGGCCAGATCGCACTTGTTACCGACCAGCACCATTGGGATGTTGCTTGTCCCCTTGATCCGAATGATCTGCTCTCTAATCGACAGCAGCTCCTGCAGTGACTTCTTGTCCGTGACAGAGTACACCAAGAGGAAGCCCTGCCCATTCTTTATGTACAACTCCCGCATTGCGGTGAACTGCGCCACGCCGGCAGTGTCCAGTATCTCGAGGTTGCACGCACGTCCGTCGACCTCTATTTCCTTGGAGTACGAGTCTTCGATCGTCGGATCGTACGTGTCAATGTATATCCCCTGCACAAATTGGACAGTCAAACACGACTTACCAACACCTCCGGCACCTAGCACAACTAATTTGTAGTCTGCAGTGAAAGAAAAAGAAAGGAAAAAGAAGTTTTCTTGTTAGTATCCTGTTCCAGAATATATTCCGGGGACAGAAAGGTGAGTCACTTTTGCTTGCCCCCAGCCCCGCCAGTCCTACCGGGAACTCGTCCACATACCTCTCATGTTTCCTGTTCGACGAAATACACTCAGAACCGTCTAGACTGACTGCAGCCAGTAGTACAAGTCCGTTCGTGCCATCGGGCCTGCCCAAGTAGTCAACCAACTTCCAGGCGGATCACGGTCTGCAGGCAGCCTGTCCAGGCTCGCTTGGCCCTCTCACAGTCTTTTTTTCGCAGACGAGAATTGTGTCCTCGGTGCCTGGCTAAGGCGCATTCTATTGTTGCGCGGCAGAGAGTGCAGACGTCAAGGTCGGGTTAATATAGTATATAGAGTATAGATAGGTGGGTTGGTAGAGACCGGACTACTGGGTCTTCTTCTCGTCGTCGGACGTGGTGACGTTGCTGTCGTCATCGTAGGACCGGTCAGCAATGTCGGCAGCCTTGAAGTCCATGAAGAAGTACTTCAAGCCGATCTCGACGACCCACGCAAGGAAGAAATCTAGGATCATGGTGACAGTCAACTTGAGTTTGAACAGCGGAACCATAGGAACGAACTGCATGGCCTGATTCAACTCAGGCATGAACTCGGTAGAGCCGGAGATGCACAAAAAGGCGACACCCATGATACCGTAGTACATACCCTTGTTTTCGTGGATGGACTCTCTGAAAGGTCTACCAATGTAGTTGACGGTAAAGGTGCTCACCTGTTGGGAGAGCTGGATCAAGAACATCGCTGTGTTGAGCAACGAAGGCGAGAACGTCTTGTCAAGGTCGATTTGAGGCTCACGTGGCTCTAAAATGTAGATCTCCTTAGTGATATAGATCAACGCAGTCAGGTGGATGGCAAACTGTCCCAAAATCGAGCCCATGATGTAGATGTTGAAGATACCAGGCTGTGGCCTTTCCTTCGACAACTTGTCAAGCGATTTACCTCTGGAAATGGACATGAAACAGACAGAAAGCAAGATACCGGAGACGGTGGCCTGTGCGTCGCCAAACTTGATACCAGCCAAGTACAAGACAGATAACGAGTATGCAGAAATCAAGCAATTCAAAGCTAAAATCTTGTACATCTGGATGGTTGACACCAAGGCGCATCTACCCTGTCTGATGACATTGACAACCGTGGTGACATTGGCCAACTTAGATGTGAAAGGTGCAGCAACAGAAGCGTCACCCAATTTCAACACTGGGGCCTCTTCTTCTTCCTGTGCCTCTTGCAAACTGGACAAAATATTACCAGCCATCTTCTCTGTATTAGAACCTGGCTTGGTGTCGGCGGCAGAGGATTCAGCAGCAGCTTCTGCGGCCAATTTTCTCATTTCATCAGTCACTTCAGTACCGTGTTGTTCAAGTGCTTTCAAATAGTTTGGATTCAAAGGTCCTGGTGGATACAAATGCGCAATTTGAACAGGGATCTTTGGTGGTGGTTGGCTCCACTTCGACATCAACTCGCATTGCTTTTGGTACATCTTTTGGTAAGCTTCGATCTTCTTGTTTTCTTGGATCTGCTTCAAAGATTCTTCAGTACCGTTCAATAGAGCAATACCAACATTTGCCTGCTTCAAGGCACCGACATCGTTGGTACCATCACCACACATAAGGGTATTGTAGCCAAGACCCTTATAAGTGTTCAGAATGTATTCCTTTTGAGATGGAGAAACTCTTGAGTAAATCCAGGTGTATCTGATCAAAGTACTGATTTGTGGATGATCAATCAGCTCATTCAGGGCATAACCGGTGATACATAAATCGTTTTCCTTCAAGAACTTCATGTCGAACGTGTTATCTTTGTTGACAGGGATAATTCTGGTTTCTTCGACATTTCTCCATTCAAGGGACGAATCACCAGAGTGGTTGCTTTCAGGCTTATCTAGAATCAAGGTGTCCTTGGTCACAATACCAACTTGACGGGCAACATGGCAAGCAGTCAAAGGATTATCACCGGTAATCATAACACATCTGTGCGAAGATTGGTTCAACATTTGAATGGTGTCAATAGCATCACTCTTCATTGGGCAGTGGAAAACAATGAAGCCCGCAAATATTAAATCAGATTCAACAGATTTTCTTTCAATTTTGTCTAAGTTCTTTTCACTATTCAAATATTTGTAAGCTAGAGCCAAAACTCTGGAACCGTTTCTGGTAAAATACTTGTAGGTCTTTTCATAATTGGATGGGATAACGGTTAATCTTTCGGAAATGGTTTCTGGAGCACCTTTACATCCGACTAAGACCTTACCGTCGACTCTAGAAATGACAGATGATCTCTTCAAAGAGGAAGAGAACTGGAATCTCTTCAACGTCTTGATCTTCTTGTTGTGACCAATCATAGTGTTCTTTTCCTTTTCATCTAATTTCCAGCCAGAAGCTTTAACAGTTTCCTTTTCCATTGGGTCTCCAACAACTTCACCATCGTCCAATCTGACCAAAGCATGAACAGCACCCAACAAGTCAACAGTTATAGCTGGGACTTCTACTGAATCATGCTTGGACAACTGAGTCACATCATCATCTTTGAGACCGGCCAAACCTTCGAAAACCAAATCTTCAGCAGTCAAAGTACCTGTTTTATCGAAACAACAGACATCAATTCTACCTGCCACAGGGATTCTAAATGGCTCAGTACAAAAAATGTAATGCTTAGCAAGAGCTGCCAATGACTGGTTAACGGCCATTGTCAATTCCATTGGTAATTCAGGAGGAACAACAGAAGTTAAAACGATGATACAATCGAGGATCAACTTGGATTGCTTTCTACCCATTTTGGTACCTTCGACCCAGACGTATCTGGCGGCGACAATGGCAAAGATGAGCAAAAATAAGATAAAGAAGAAAGCTTCCTTATTGGCGACAGACATTCTTTCGGAGGAGAAAATCATGACTCTGACCAAGGAACCTTGGGTAGTTTCAAATCCGGTCTTGGTCACGATAGCCAACGCACCGTTATCTGGGGCTAGAGGAACAACTGGCTTTTCTGGAACAGTGATTTGAAGACATGAGGTACCACCATGCAATAAGGAGTTCTTGTCCAAACCATCTGGCTGGAAGGTGGAGTCATTTTCTCTGTTCTCAATGCTTTCTTTCAAAAGCGGAGTCGATTCACCAGACAACATTGCTTCGTTGACAATACAGGAGCCTTGGAGTAACAACATGTCACAAGGAATAGACAAGTCTTCATGGGGGGTTCTGATGATAGAAACAATATCTCCTGGTAGCAAGTCTACTGTCTTGATTTCGACCCATTGTTTGTCTCTATAGACCCAGATGTCGTATGGCTTGATACCCATACTCTGGAACTCTGTCATGGTGGACTTTCTCTGATAGACTGTGGAAGCTTCAAAGGAGAAGAGCATGATCAACGAGAAGATCGAGAGATACCACATTTCATCCATCAACCACAACGAGATGGAGAACAATTGGAAAACGAAGAAAGGTGCAAGCATGTGCTCAACAAACAATTCAGTGAAGGTTGGGACCGGGATGTCGAAAAGATTAGAGCCATAATGCTTTTGTAAGAAAGGAACTTTATCGGATGTCAAGCCTTTAACCGACTTGATCTCTGAGATTTTTAGGTCCTTGTCGTCAACGAAGTAGATAGGTGGGGAAAACTTCTTTGCCTTTACGCTGTAGATGAACTTTCTCTTCTGGTATTTGAAAGAGATCTGGCCAGGAGCTCTTTCGATCTTGGAGATTTCACTCATACCGTGCGAAGGCTTTGCCTTCATCAAGATGTGCGTGGCAGCATTGAGCGAGTCGACCTTATTGTACTGGAATTTGACCCTGAGGCCCAAGTTCCATCTTGGCAGAAGCCAGATCAAAGCATGGATCGACACCAACAAGAGCGTGTAGATGAACGTCCACTCTCTGCCGACAAAATAGACGTCGTAGTATTTGCTGTAGACATTGTAGTAGAGCGGATAGATTATCAGGAATGGAAACACGTACGGTTTCACCAACGTAGATTTCGGGAACAACAACTGGGAATACTCCACAGTCTCGCTGTCAACAATCTCGTCTGCCATCGTCGATAGTGTGCAAAGGGTTTCGAGTTGCTTGTTTTCCAGATACCTGGTCCTGTAGTCTTTTCTTCTTGCCGCCAAGGGCTCGTTCCGTCCTGGAAAAAGCTATCAACGGCCACGTTGAAGGCGATTCTGCTTTTGCCTGCTCCCTCGCTCGCCAGCTAGAAAAAAGACGGTAATTGTCCAACAGGCTGGTCAGGGACGTGTGTTACGTAATGCGGGTTTGCGGAGAGCTGTACATGAAGAAGGACTATACACAGAAGTACAGAGAAAGGGCCGGCGTCAATAGAGGGCGGCGGGTGACGAAGTTGTGTTCGAGCCAACCTGTGTGCGGGCGGCGTTGAAGGCGTTAATGATCTCCCGGGGCGACTTCCCGCGGAAGAGCTCTGCGATGATCTTGCATGCCGTGTCGAGCAAGGGCCTGATGTTGAGGAAGTTCGACGCCAGAATGATCTTCTTCAGAGTCTCTGCGTCGACATCGAGGAACTCCCGCTCCCACATGTCGAGCACGGGGCCGGAGACCTGGGCCTGGTAGTCGTCCATGACGTTGTCTGGCCAGTTCCCAACCTCGCTCGAGACAGAGTTCGGCGAGATGGTCACGTCGCCCGAGGCCCGGCTGCTGGCTCTGTCGTCGCCAGGGACGAGTTCGGACACGTTCGAATACGCGCAGCCCTGTTCTATCTCGTCCTTGTGCGACTCGTAAAAGTGCTTGCACCAGCGGAGGATCAACTCCATGGTGTCGTAGCTGATGTTGTCAAGCGGAATTTCGATGCACTTGTCACATGGGTTGCGCTGCTTTTCGCCCCTGCGACCGTCCTCCTCATTATTGCTATCGCTGCCACTGTCGTCGCTATCGCTGTCGCTGCTGCTATCGTTGTCTACGAGGTTCCGGAGTAAGTTCCTCACGTACACGGACACCTCCACCACGCGGCGGTCCACGGTCAACGCCCGTTCTCCGATCAGAAACCGCACCTGCTGTCCCATTTCTGTTTTGGTCTTTGTACTCTCCTGCACTACCCCGTGTTGCCGTCTCCGGCTGCCCCGGTCTTCTTTCCGTCTCTCTGATCGATCTTTCTATCCCATCTGCCTTATTTTTCTTTTCGCAGGAAACAAAAGGAATCCGCAATCGTCACGTGAGAATCACGTGATATTGCAAGTGTTTGGCCGGAAACGGCAACTGTGGCGGGGAAAGCTTATCGTATTTCCCGATCGGGACGGTTTCTATTTTTTTTCATATCTTTCCCCAGGACTTTGAACCCCGAAGTTCCTTTGAACTCGAGGCAATGTGTTCTCCGGGTTGCATCCAACGATGCAGGTCTATGTGTAATCCGTGGTCATACGACGGCAAAGGTAGACGGCCTCGTGAACGCAGCAGCGATGCACCGCTCGGAAGCCATCGATGGATGGAGGGTGTTTCGGCTGTTGGATTGTTTAAACCCTAATCTTGCGTTCGTCTGGGTGGATCTTTCCTTTTTCTTTCCAGTTTCTGTATCCGTCCTGCCTGGTCTGGTTTTTCTGACGCTCTGCCATCCTTTCCATCCTTTCCATCCTTTCCATTCCTGCCCTCCCCCCCCTCTCGCATCGTTTTTCTCTCTTGATGGATAAACCTGGCCACATGCTTCTATTATGGTTTTCAAAAATATATTTCTGGCAGATATAAATGAAAACGAGAATAGGAATCTTGGCGATGAAGCATTGGTCGCATTGAACTCAGAGAATACCAGAGAGGAGCCGAATGCAGTTTACAGGCCCAATTCCGGCCATGATGACGACGAAGATGATGACAATGACGGCGACGAAGATGACGATGCTGACGACAATTTCGATCAGGAGAACGAGCGGGTGCACGAGACTTCTAAAAGTGCTGGACGTGGACACCCGAGGTCGAAGAAGGAGAATGTCAGCTATTCGGACTTGGTCGAGACGACTGTGCAGAACAACTTGCTTAGTGGCGGCAGTCTCACAGCGGAGGAACTGAAAACCTTGATTGAGGAGAAACGACGAAAAAACCTAGAAGCATCTATCCGGTTCAGACTGAAGAAAAAAAACAAGGCAAACGATTTGATGAAGAAGATCCAGGCCGAAAATGAGAAAATCGCAGATTTCAAAACCAAGCTGCACAAGCTCGAGATCGAAAACACCTGTTTGAGGAAGATGCTAGTGGGGAATTGGAACCCGCAGACCGACAGCGAGCTGCTTCAGGACGAAGGGATGCTGAACTCCTCAGTAAGCGGCAAAATGACAAATATCGACATTCTGCGTAACCTGAAACGGGGTAAATACTCCTAGCTGGTTGCTCGCCTATAAGATACCAAACTCTTGGCTAATCACCTTCCTACAACTGTATAATAAGAGACATGTAATCAATTATAGAAATAAGAAAATATAACTAAACGAAAGACAAAAAAAAGTAGACGATACTTGGGATAGCGAAACAAAGCGTTTCGTAGGTTTGATCAAACTTGCTCCCCGATTTGATCAAACTTGCTCCCCGATAGGTTCAATGTTCCAAATATTCTCAGAATATTCTTCGATACAACGGTCGGAAGAGAAGAATCCCATGTTGGCAACAGACAGGACGCTTTTCTTGAGCCAGTTGTCACGGTTGACAAACGCTGCATCAATGGTGCTCTGTGCCTCGAGATAGCTTTCGAAGTCATCCGAAACCAAATAATAATCACCATGGGCTCTCACCGAGTCGACCAACTCGCGGTACTCATCGTAGTTGCCAAAGGTACCCTTCTCCAATTCAGAGAAAACAAGCTTTAAAGCATCTGGAATGTCAATTCTACCCAGATGATGATCATAACGCAAATCTTCCACGTCCTCGGCGAGATTACCAAATAAGAAGATCTGGTCCTCCCCAACTTCTCTGGTAATTTCCACATTGGCACCGTCGACAGTACCAAGAATCAACCCACCATTGAGAACAAACTTCATGTTCGATGTGCCCGAGGCTTCGGTACCGGCGGTGGATATATGCTCTGAAATGTCACTTGCCGGACAGATGACTTCCGCCTTTGAGACGTTATAATCTGGGATGAAAACGACCTTCAATAAATCCCCAACATACGAATCATTATTAACGACTTCTCCAACAGCGTTGATAAGCTTGATGATTTTCTTGGCTGCGTAATAACCAGGGGCTGCCTTACCGCCGATGATGCAAACTTTAGACAACCATTTGTTGCGATTCTCTGCCGGAGTGTGCTTGATTTGAAGATAGCGCCAGATGATACCGAAAATGTTCATTTGTTGCCGTTTATATTCGTGGATACGTTTGACCTGGACATCAAACATATTGGAAGGATTGACATCGACTTTGGTGAGTTTCTTGATGAGCGCAGCAAGCCTCTTCTTGTTTTCTAATTTGACGCCGTCCCATTCGGCAAGGAATGCTTTATCGTCAGCAAAGGCTTCTAGCTTCTTCAATTGCACTGGAGAGGTCAAGAACTCCTCAGAGCCTAGTTTCTTACTAATAAGACTACTCAACTTTGGGTTTGCCTGTCTCAACCATCTTCTAAAGGTGATACCGTTCGTGACGTTGGTGAACTTTTGGGCGCCGTAGATATCGACAAAATCTTTGAAAATTGTCTTTCTGATAAGCTCAGAGTGGAGCTCTGCCACACCGTTGACCTTGTGGGACCCAATGATTGCCAAATAGGCCATTCTTAAGTTCTTTGGGTTAGACTCTTCTACGATGGAGACCCTGCTGAGCAAACCTCTATCGGCAGGAAACTGTTTCTCAACCTTTTGGAGGAAAAACAAGTTGATGTCGTAGATGATCTCGAGATGTCTTGGCAGGAGGTTGCCGAGCAAGTCGACGGGCCATTTTTCCAAGGCTTCCTGCATGACCGTGTGGTTGGTGTAGCTGAAGGTCCTGGTGACAATGTCCCAGGCTTCGTTCCACTCGACACCCTCGATATCAACCAAGATTCTCTGTAGCTCAACAATGGCCAGGGTTGGGTGAGTATCGTTCAACTGGATGGCCACTTGGTCCGGGAACTCGGACCACGCCTTCTTGGTCTTCAGGAACCGTCTCACAATGTCGTGTAAACTGGCTGCCACCCAGAAGTACTGCTGCTTCAAGCGCAACTCTTTGCCCTGGTAGAAATTGTCGTTCGGATAGAGAACGGCTGTGATGGACTCTGCCCGCTGCTGCTCGGAAACGGAGTCGTCGTAGTCCCCCTCGTTGAACTTCTGGAAGTCGAACTCCGCGGTGGGCTGGGAGGACCACAACCTCAAATTGTTGACGTTGTTGGTTCTGAAGCCTGGGACGGGGAAGTCATAGGCAATGGCCAAGACCCGCTCGTTGCCGGACCACTGCTTCTTCTCCTTGCCTGTCTTCGGGTCGGTGATGGTGTTGACCGAGCCGTAGAAATCGACCGGGATCTGAATCTCGAGTCTCGGGATTTCCCACGGGTTCCCGAACTTCAACCAGTAGTCCGGCGCCTCGACCTGGTACCCATTAATGATCTTCTGTGCAAAGATACCGTAATTGTAGCGCAAGCCGTACCCCCAGCCGGGGTAGTTGCACGTGGCTAGGGAGTCGACAAAGCACGCTGCCAAACGTCCCAAGCCGCCGTTACCTAAGCCGGCGTCTGGCTCGACCTCGATGATGTCCTCGAGATTGAAGCCCAACTCATCGACGCTCTTGTTGCAAACGTCCTTCAGGTCGAGGTTGATCATGGCGTTGTCGAGCGCCCGGCCCATCAAGAACTCCAAGGACAAGTAGTAGAGCCGCTTGCTGTCCCGGATCGTGTACAACTGCTGCGTCTTATTCCACTGTAAGATTAACTTGTCCCGGAGCGAGCTCGAGAGCGCCTGGTAAGCCGCCAAGTCGTCACAGTTGTACATTGATCTCGCAAGCGTCGTCTCTACGTGGTTGATGAACCTCGTTTCCAACTCGTCTGCCGTCTGGAACCCCTTCACCGCGTGGCTTGCCCACGCGTTCCGGCACTTCACCGGGATCGCAGCATCAATGTTCTTGATCTCCGTCGGCGTGAACCCGGTCATCGTCCGTCTGTGGCTCTTTCTAGTGATCGACACCGAAGCGTCTAGTGGTCCCATCTTGTCGTGGCGTGTCTCGGTCTTATCGTTCTAGCAAGAATATCTCTGGCGTCTTCCGCTGTTGCTACTCCTATAGCTACTGCTGTCGCTACTGCTATCACTGCTGCTGTTGATACTGCTCACCAGACCTCTTCAGCACGCCTCCAGTTCCCAATTGACCTCTGCTGAACCCAGCCATGCTCAGTCGCCGCCGCCGTCTAGGGAGGTGGTGATACTGCCCTGGCCTCCTCTCCGCATCAGCAGATCGCCCGGCCCCGTGCCTCGCGCCCGCAACTCCGGGACCGCCAGACCGGGCCGGGGATCTGAACATGTGATGTTATGTTATGTTATGTTATGTGATGTTATGTTGTCCTTGTTCTCATTCTTGTTACTGCTATATAGAGGCGTGTAAGGCGTGTCTAGGGCTCGACGACGTCGAGGTTGCCGTATGTGACGCCGCGGACGACGTCGGCAAGGCCCTCCCCGCCGTAGCTCGCTAGCGGACTGACCTCTACAAGCGTGTCTGGGGTCGCCAGACGGCCGCCGTTGGCAACGACCCATGCGGTGGCCCGCTTAAGACAGTTGGCTCTGCACGTCTCCGGGGTGTCCGAGGGGGAGCCCGGGGCGTTCTTGAGCGGACTGAACTCATCCTCCCGCTCCACCTCGAGACAGCCGAATCTGCTCAGCTCGACGCTGGGGAAGACGTCGAAGATGAACTGCTCGAGCTTGATGCCGTTGACGTCCGTCGGCTTGACAGGCGCACCCGTGTCCGGGTCAGCGCAGGCGATCTTCTTGCGGGCCACATGGTAGGGCAAGAACCTTCTCGAGCGGATCCATTCGGGCACCTTCTGCTCGAGGAAGTCGACCTTGTAATAGTGGTTGACGATGTTGCCCGCCCTAAGCTTGAGCAAGCCCGGGTCGGAGTCATCGAGGGCCTCACTCAGCTCCTGCGAAATCTCACTGTACTCGATGACACAAGGGGCGTTGGCGTCCTTGTCCAGGACAATGAGTCCGACCTTTTCGGACGGCTTGTTCTTGCGAACAACCTTGGTGGCGACGTCAAAGCCATGCGAGGCTGCGTACCCCAAAAAGACCGGGTCGCCAACCTTCACCAAGATGTTGTCGATGCAGTACATGTGGATGTGCTCGATGCCCCTGCGCTTGAAGTCCTCGAGCACGGCGTGGTCGGACAGTGCCTTGTAGAGACCACCGTTCCCGTCCGGACTCTCGACAAGAGACGCTCCGTCCTCACCAAGCAATAACTTCTTCCCCTCAAGGTCGACGGCAGGGAGCGTGCCCTGGTTGAAGAACACAACCTGCTCCGGAGTGAGGCCGAAGTAGGCATTTTTCTTGAAAAAGGCTTCCGTCGTCTCCCTGGTTGGGCTCGACGTCATCACATAAAGCGTGAGCAACTTGCGGTCGCTACCGTCGGAGGCCAACTGCTCCAAGCGTCTGATTCTCTCGACCTGGATCTGGAACAGTGTCTTGTGCGATGGCAACCCGACGTCGTAGCAACCCTTCGGCGAGCTCGAGCCAAGCCTGGTACCCTGTCCACCGGCCATGAGAATGATGCCGACCTTACCTTCCTTGATCAATCTTAGACCTTCCGTTTCCCACTGCTTCAACGTGTCTTTGCTGGAGCTGATCGTGGAGCTGAACGACGTTTCTGGCAACTGCGTGTACTCCTTGGAGCCGGAGACCGTCGATGAGTACTCTATCGCCTGCAGGACGTCTTCCATGAAGGCTGCCGGGTCGTCGATCTTCGAAAGCTGGGCAAGAAACTTCTGCTGCTGGGTGCTGCTCAACGCATCCCACTGTTTGAAGATCTGGCCCTGGCCGGCCGCCGTGTATTTCTCCCTGATATCGGTCATGGTCATTGTGATGCTCTATTATGGTGCGTTCTCTGGCGCTATGTTACTATATGCTATGCTATGCTCTGTATCGTCCTATAGGAGCTGTTTCGTGTCATCCTCGTAAGAAATAGTCGACTCCTTCCGGGTATGGGAAGGAAACGTCACACCTTTTTTTCCTAAATGGGCACTTTCACAACATCTCCCCCGCTCCACGCGTCCTCTGCTTTAACTGCTTTAAATAGAATTAACTGTCCTTTGGGCATCTCTACATTCGAATTATACGGATACAAAGAAACGCGTGCTATACACTGGTCTTGCCCAGCTTTGCCAGGATGACCTTTGCCTCTCTCTCCCCGCTGATGTAGGCACCGTGGGCACAGGTGTGGCCCTCGTAGACCGGGCCTTCTCCGGCAAAGCGGACGCTGCCGAAGCCGTCAATCAGCGCATCGTTGACGAACACGTCGCCAGGGGCATTGGCGGCAATGACGCCCCTGCTGTAAGGGTCGGAGCCCCAGCTAGTGGTGAGGACAAGCTTTGGTTGTGGAACGGGCTTCCCGCCGGAAAGCTTTTCGATGATCGGCTTGACGAGCTCGAAACTGTATTTCTCAGGGTTATCGGCAGACTCTATCTGGTGGGCAGGCTGTGAAGGAACAAGGAACATCAACGCCGGGACGCCCTTCACAACGTTGAAGTTCGAGACGAGGCAGGGGAAGTCGAAGGCCTTGACTGGCTTAGCGGCAGAGTAGTCGCCGAGTTGTACAGCGGAGTACACGGAAGTTTCGTCGATGTCCTCGTCTTGAGGAACGGAGAGCACGAGGAACTTGTCGTTGTCAGGCCAGAACACTTCGTCGAACTCCACGATGACCTTGGCAAGTGTGGTGAAGTGGGTTTTGGAAAAGTTGTCCGTGATGGGTTTTGGCAACTCTGGCTTGAAGGTGATGGCGCCTTCTGCCGATGGGTCTTCCACGGACAGTTTTAGGACGCCCAATGGAATTGTAACCAACACGTATTTCGCCGTGAAGGTGTCGCCGGCCTTGGTGGTTACCTTCACGATGGTGTTGTCGGCCTTGCCGTTGGCGACTTTCTCAATGTTCTGCACGACCGTGCTGAGCTTGATTTGCTCCTTTGGGTAATTTGCGGAGATCTTTTCTAGAACCTTGTCGTAGCCCAGAGTATTAAACGAATCTCTTCCCGTGAAGGGCCCATACGCGAGCTTGGAGCTGATCATGTCCCAACGGCAGCCGCCTGTCAACTCGGCGAATTTGTACAGGGCGGCGGCGTACTTCTTTTCGTCCTCCGTGAGGAGACCCTTTTTGGACTTGAAGTAGCTAAGCAGGGAGTTTTGGAGGGTCTCGTCCTTTGGCGACTTGGAGACAAAATACTTGATTTCGTCGACAATCGGTCCAACATTACATCCGGTAGGAAAACCACCTGTTTCGGTGTCGAGCACGAACCCGACGTTGTGGTCGTCGTACTTGGCGTCCGATGGCGTGTACCACTCTCCAACAAACTTGTCGAAGATGGGGTTCTCCATTGTCGAGTGGAACCACGTGGCGCCGAGGTCGTAGTGGTTGCCCGTGCTGGTGGCCCGCTCTGTGTAGATCCTGCCTCCAGTCCGTGGCCGTGCTTCGAGGATGAGTGTGGAAATGCTGTTCTCGTGCAGATCGGCTACCGCCTTCAAGCCGGAGATTCCAGCTCCGACGATGATAACGTCTGCATCGATTGTCATTGGGTGCTTGCGTGTGTGGGTGGATATGCGACTGTGATAGGGAAGAAAGCGGCGAGTGGCAGTTATGAAACGCAGCTCTTCTCTCCTTATGCCCCTCTAAGCCTGAGTCATGTTAGTCGAGCAGTAGGGAGGGAAGAAACGGATGTTAGGAAAAAGAGGTTGGCGTGACTTCTATGCATCGGCCCAGAGAGAGAGGCCCGGTGGGAGGGTTGCTTACTGTGATTGATATAGTATATAGGGGTTGAGTGTATATACGTACAGAGAGAGAGGGTCGAGAGACACACCAAGGTGGTGATGAAGGTGATGGCGAAGATGCACAGGCAGCCACGATTAATGAGAGCCTGCACCTCTGGAGACCTTTTCCAAAACGGCCTCGTAGGACACCTCGGAGAAGTCTGTACCCTGGATGTCAGAGGAGACACCGTTCAAGGCTCTTCTCAAGGCGTCCTTGGAGGAGGCGTACACCATCTTGGCTCTGATTGAGGCGGTGTCTGGGGACCACTGGAAAAAGACGATCTTGGATCTCTTGCCCTCGCCGGCGCTGATCTCGTACTCGAAGTCGTAGACGGCGTACTTGCAGTCGTTTTCCGGGAACTTTTCTAAAAAGGCGTCGTAGGAGGCGTCGGTGGAGGTGTTGTCGACGACAATCTGGGTCTTGTCGTCGTTCAACTTGTAGATGACGTACTTGTACTTCTTGCCCAACTTGAGGTCGTTGAAGGCCTTTAATGCTTCGTCGGAAACGGCAACACTGTAAAAATGGGGGGAGGCTTGTTAGTATTTGTTTTCTAGATGGCTTCTAGCAGCCTTCTAGTAGGTTTCTAGTAGGTTTCTAGTGGTTACTGTGGTGTGCGGGATCCTGTGTCCCGCCAATTGCGTGCATACCCTGATCTAGACTGTAGAACGAAGCGAAGCCGCCTGCCACGGCGTGGCGGCGTCAATTGCGTTAGTATTCATGTCTCTCCTGTCGGTGTCGCCGTTGCCGTTGCCGTTGCCGTTACGGGCGATCACGCCCCGGCCGGTCTGTCCATGCAAAAGCTCTGCGGCGCCAACGTACCATGTTGTAATTGCGTTTATGCGGTTGTGCTGCGATGGATAACTATGCTGCAGCCACGAGTCGACCCATGCAGCAGCGTGGCAGCCAGCTGGCTTGTTGAGCAGAATCTCCTTCTCTGTTTCTGTCTGTCGTCAGGGCCCGCTGGCTGGCGAACCGGACAGGAAAAGGCGAGAGAGGGAAAAGGCGAGGCAGCCGCCGACGCGTCGTCCCGGCGCGGGCTCGTAACCGGCGCGGAGGCGGCTCGTGCTTTCCGGAGGAAGCTGAGCATGGAAGTGGCGAAAAGGTCTTGAAGATAAGGGGGAGGATAGAAGAAGCAGAGAGGCAGAGAGGAAGAGAGGAAGCAAGCAAGAAGATACAGATGCAGAAGCAGAAGGAGACGTTGGAGCGAAGGTTGGTGCAGTTGGAGGCTCGTGTGGGCGGGCCGCAGGGCGATCCGACGACGGAGGAGCTGGTGAAGCTCCGGCAGCGGGTACAGCAGGGATGTCCGTCGCTGGAGACGCTTGTTCGCAGACTAAGGGAGTGCAACGTCGACACGCGGTCTGGGATATCTGCAGAAGGAGACCTCGAGCGGGAGGCCGTACTGGGCTCGTACTCCGTACTGGAGACGGCCGTGGCGCAGCTGGAGACCATGCTCGAGCAGCAGGACGCCATCTTCACGCGGTTCCGGGCCATCCACGCCCAGCTTGGAGCGCACGACGATGAGGCCCTGCTTCAGACGCTGAGGCGGGTCGAGGAGCGGTATGCCCGGCTCGTGCGGCGCCTGCTGCTGCTGCTCGAGGAACGGACACTGCTCCGGCACCAGGAGGAGGCGCTCATGGTTTCTGTAACGTGTGCAACGTCTACAAGGTCTATAGACAAGTAACGGTAGATCTAGGGTGCTGGGCGATCCGGACAGATGACGCCGGAGCCGAGCAGCACGTCGTCGTGGTATAGCGCCAGCGTCTGGCCGGCAGCAATGCCGAAGATCTCCTCGGTAAGCTGCACGCGGAGGACGCCGTCATTATCAAGATTGACACTCTTGACGGTGTTGGGTGTCTGCAGTGAGCGGATCTGGCAGTTGACGTTGGCACCCGTCTGAAGCAGCTGCTGCACATCGTCCCAGCCGAACCTGGCGCTCTGCCAGTACCACGACGCCGGCTCGACGGCAACGCTGCTGCGGTAGAAGGCTGTCCGGTCGTCCTTGCGGGCGATCACGAGCTCGTTGCGGGCGACGTTCTTGTCGGCGACAAGCCACACGCCCTTGTAGCGGGGATCGCCCTGTGGCATGCTGATGCCGGACCGCTGGCCGATTGTCGCCGTCCAGAGCCCCTGGTGGCGGCCCCAAACGTGGCCGTCGGCGGTGACGATATTCCCCGGGTTTGGCTGGAGGTACTCCCCGAGAAAGTCGGAGAATTTTCCAGCCTGCGACACGAAGCAGAGACCCTGCGAGTCCGGCTTGTCCTTCGTGACGAGGTCGTACTCACGGGCGATCTGGCGCACCTCGGGCTTCGTGTAGTGGCCTAGCGGCATCAGCACGCGGCCCAGCACGTCGTGGGGCATGCGGGCAAGGTAGTAGCTCTGGTCCTTCTGACGGTACTGCGCCCGCAAAAGTCGGTGTTCCCCACCGGCACCCTCATCTCGCAAGATGCATGCGTAGTGGCCCGTGACGAGCCACCACCGCTTCCCGCCGCCATCGAAACGTCTCGCCAGGTGCTCGACCATTTTGCCGAACTTCACATATCGGTTACACCCAATGTCCGGGTTCGGCGTGTACCCCCGCTCGTACTGCTCTAGCATCGGCTCGAACACCTGTGTCCAGTACTCCCGCTCGAAGTTCACCCGCTCGCAGGGGATCTGTAGCTGCCGACACGTCGCCCGCACCTGCGGCCAGTCCGTGTCCACCGTGCACGTCGAGCTCGAGTCCGCCATCCGGTCCGGCAACCAGTTCGCCATGAACACCCCACGGACGTTCCGATACCGCTGCGCAAACATCAGCGCCGTCACCGACGAGTCCACCCCGGACGACATCGACACCACGATCTCATCGTCCTCCCCGGGCAGTTCCTGCCGGAACCGCCCGTCCGGGCTCTCGCTGAACCTGAGAAACCTTGGATCTCGGAACCCAGTGATCCTCCTGCCACTGGCGCCAGCGGTGCCAGCCTGGCATCCGGCGGCAGCCACCGCTGCCCCTGCAGCTCGACTCGCCGTTTTCACTCTTTCTAGCATATTCTGTCCCGTATTGCACCCGTATTGGTCCTATATTGGTCCGTCTTGTCCCCTCCAGCTTCTTCTTTTTCCTATCTTCTATCTTTATCCTGAAATTTTTACCCACCCAAAAATCATGTTAAAGAAAAATACCGCTTACGTAATACCGCTTACGTAATCTCCCCCGTTTCTACGTCGATCGGCGTATTAACCTTTGGGAACTGGGCTCATCTGATAGGCGCACACGCAGACACCTCCCTGCACGCCGTCGTCAGCCATTGGCCGGCCACATGCTTGTCTGTAGACCACTGCAGCAGGCACACACAGATACACACTGACACACATGTGGCCACGCTCTGCTGGCCTGCCCGTCCCCGGCCCCCGGCCCTCACAAGACCCCCCCCCATCGAGATCAGCCCCAACCAGAAAAACCGCTCCGCCCAGAGAGGGAGCCCGTCCAGCGACAAGAGTGAGGGCGGGAGCGTTTGCCTCCACCGATCCATCTCCCTGATCCGATTTGACGCCGCCGCCAACTGCTTCTTCTTGGGTCTGTGCTGCATCCGCACCGCTCTCTGCCCCTCTTCTGTCCAGGATCACCTCTAGCACACAACACAGCATACCAGCACCAGTACTCGCATTAGCAATTGCTCCCTGAAAAAGATGTCCTCCTGCAAATCTAACCCTAACAATGTCTGCTGCGGCGGCGCCTGTGTGACCAAGAACAGCTGCAGCTTGCTCACCTGGAAGGACCCAAAGAAGTCTGCCATCACCCTTGGCTCCATTCTGACCTTTCTCCTCTTAATCAAGTGTGTCAACTTGGTGGCCTTGTTTTTCCGTCTCTCGACGTTCATATTGCTCATCTCCGGCGTGGCAGAGTACGTGGGCAAGTTCTTGACCGGTACGGGGTTTGTAACCAAGTTCAAGCCACAACCAAAGGCCTGTGTCGGTGAAATCGCAGATTATTACGCCCCACACGTCGTCACGATCTTAAAGAAGATCGAGTTGCAGACCCAATCTCTCTACACCGCTGTCGACGTTGAAACCACCTTGAGAACGGGTGTCCTAGCCTTCTTTCTGTACAAGTTGACGAGCGCCTTCTCCCTCTGGACCTTGGCCTTCACATCCGCCGTTTTGGCGTTCACCGTTCCACCAGTATATCTCGCCAACAAGGAGGTGATTGACAAGAACATCCTCAAGGGCGTCCAATTGGGCAAGGCCAAGGCATCCGAAGCATACAAGACCGCTGAGGTCAAGTTCGGTCCTCAGATCGAAAAGGCCAAGAGTGCTGTTGCTCCAGCATGGAAGCTTATCGAGTCCAAGCTCCCTGTCAGAACCGCAGGCACCACTGTGGGATCCGAGTCTCCTTCTGCTGCCACCATCTCTGAACCCTCCGCCACCACCTCCTCTTCTACACCACACTTCTCCTCCGAAACAACCGCGTCCACCAGCGCCGCCAAAAAGGCTTCAAAGGTGTCTAAAGTTCCATCTGCCCCAGCCTCCGCTGAGGAAGCGGAAGTCGATTTCAACTCCTTAGGCGAACAGCTGAAGCAGGAAGCACAAGCTGCCACTGCCAATTCTCCTGTCTACTCGAGAGAGCAGCTCGATGCCGCAAACCCTTTTTAATTGCGCACCCATTGAGGAGACTATATACTATAGCACTGATTTATTTATGAGAGCGATAAACATTTATATTCCATTATTTCATCATTATTTTCTTATCTGGCTCTATCCCTTTCCTCTTCTCCCACATCTCTTTTTATTTAAGTTTACTTCGAGTGTAAAATATTGACATTATCACATTATCAACCTACGCAGAATGAACTCCGAGACGTGCGTCTACGAGCAGACTAGATAGACGCAGAGCGGGTCTATGTTTGTAACAGGAGAAAAAATAAAATACTACATGAAACACGACAAAAAAAGTAACACACAGAAAAGAGATTTTATACATATAAGATAAATATTATAGTTGGTAAATATGGCTCGATACACATTCGCGTGGCACTGGGTGAGCAGAGATGGCTTGGATAGGTAGAAAGAAGAAGAAAGATTATAAAAAAGGAAGGAATGAATGACAGAGCATGAAAAAGACATTATTTTGAGAAAAGATCGATGATAGTTTGTGAGTGACAATTATTTATTTTGGTTGATGACGAATAGAAAATAGATGTCTCGAACTTTTTTTGTTGAAAATGGTCAGTTGGTGGTGATGGTGATGGCTAATATTATAGATTGTTGTACCGATTACGGATTACTCCGTTGGATTGTTTGATTGATTGATTGAATGATTACATTATGACACAGCATCCACCACTTGAATCTTTTGCGCCAGCGCTTGATATTGGTTTAGCATTGTTTTGTCTTTGTTGAGCCTGTGCACTTCCTGCAGAAGCCTGTCCGTTTTTCGGGTCGGCGTCGCCTCCGTTAGCGTGGTTGATTGCGTTTGTGCTGCCCCCGTGGTGGAGGGCCGCGTTGGAGTTGTTGTTGGTGTTGTTGAGGCTGCTGCTTCTCAGGCCCTTGCCGTTGCTGCCGCCGTTGCCGTTGCCGTTGGCGGCGGCAGCGGCGGCGGACTGCTGCTGCAGCTTTAAGCGGGCCTCCTTTTCTTCCTCCTCGCTCGGGTAGAGGGTGTTTTCCAAGCCGACGCCCAAGACGGCGTTGTGCATGACCATCTTGACCAAGCCGTGGAAGGCGTCGTTGACGTTCATCCCTGTTTTTGCCGAGGTCTCGATGTAGGCACAGTCGAAGCGCTTGGCCAACTGAATGGCCTCCTCGTAGGAGACCTGTCTGTCGTCGATCAAATCGTTCTTGTTACCGACAAGCATCATCGGCACAAACTGCACGGTCTCGCCCTTGACCCTCATGATCTGGTTGTAGAAGGTAGAGATCTCCTCAAACGTGTGGCGGTCGGTCAAGGAGAACACAAGGAGGAAGCCCTCGCCGGTCTTCATGTACAAGTCTCGCATGGAGGAGTACTCCTCCTGGCCGGCGGTGTCCAAGATGTCCAAGGACGCCGGGATGCCGTCGATGGTGCAGTAGTAGCGGTAGGAGTCCTCGATCGTCGGGTCGTACTCGTTGGCGAACTCGCTCTGCGTCAATCGGATCGTCAATGCTGACTTACCGACTACGGGCGGGCCGACCACGACCAATCTGAATTCTTGGGAAGGTGCAGCAGACATGGCGGGCTCAATGGCGGAATTGGCGGTGCTGGGTATGCAGGGGACCTGGTGTATGTAGGGAGAGAATATATACGGGCGGAAGACGTATATGGAAAGCTGGGGGTGGAGGCAGAGCGGAAGGATGTAGCGTGCTAGATGGAGGCTGTTCTGAAGGCTGCAGGCCGGTTGCTGTGCTGGAAGCAAGTGCAGGGGAACGAGAAGAAACCAAGTGAAAAAAAAAAGTGAGAATGAGGCAGCGGCGGAGAGGGACAAGGCACGATGGGGTGGAGGTGGAGCAGAGAGAAGGGTGAAGAAGTTTGTTTGTTGCCCGCATTTTCTGTGTCGCTTCCCGTTTCGTGTCTTGTTCTTGTTTCTCCTGGTGCCTGCTGTGGCGGGGGGTACGGGGGTTAGGGCCGCATAGCGGCCGTGCTCTGCGTGTGCTATTACCCACGCTCGGCACCGTTCCCTTCTTCCGTCTACCACTGTGCGCTGTGCACGTCCGTCTGTTCTGCTGCTCTGCTGCAAGCGCAGTTGCGTGGTGCCCGGCTGCGAGTCCTCGTTTTTCGAGCCGTCTTGGTCGGGAAGCCGGCAAATACCGATAGCTGCAACTCCAGCCAAAAAGTGGGGCAAATGGGTCACGTGGCTTTCACGTGACCTGTGTTGGGTCGATCGGCGCAAATTTTGATATTTTTGGACAGCCTGAAAATGGATGAATTTTTTTTCTCTTTTTTCTCTTTTTTCTCTTTTTTTTCTTTTTGGAATAGCTCTAGAAACTTTTTTTTTCACATTTCCTGTAGATATATACCATTTCACATTTCTTGTATCGGAACTGTCAGGACGTTCCTTCCTTTGCAAGCCAACCAGGACACACAGCACGCACAGAGACGATGGTCAAAGCAGCAAGAGCCGCAACAGCGTCTAAAAGAAAGGGCGACAGGGCGGGCGTCTCCGCCTCCTCGAAGAAGCAGAAGAGGTCCTCGTCAACCGTGACTATGGACCCAAGGAAGGGTGCCAAGAAGGCCAAGGCAGAGGAAGAGAAGGACGATGAGGAGGAAGAGGAGGAGAACACCGACAAGATAGTGGACGAGTTGGACAACGAGTACGGAGATGTCGCAGATCTGTTGGAAAGGGATACGGAAGATAAAGAGGAGAGTGATAAGGAGGACGTAGCAGAGGAAGAGGAGGAGGAAGAGGAGGAACAAGAGGAACAAGAGGAACAAGAGGAACAGGAAGCGCCGAGCGCAGCAGTGGTCGACCCGACCTCCATTCCGCAGAACTTCACAGACTTGCCATTGTCAGCGCCAACCCTGAAAGCAATCCAGTCCATGGGCTTCACGCAGATGACAGAGGTCCAGGCACGGACGATCCCGCCGCTTCTTGCAGGCAAGGACGTCTTGGGTGCTGCAAAAACAGGCTCCGGAAAGACCTTGGCCTTCCTTCTTCCAGCCATCGAGCTGCTCTACTCGTTGAAGTTCAAGCCAAGAAACGGAACGGGAGCTATCGTCATCACCCCAACGAGAGAGTTGGCCCTGCAGATCTTTGGAGTCGCCAGAGAGTTGATGGCAAACCACTCACAGACGCTCGGAATAGTCATTGGGGGCGCAAACAGAAGACAGGAGGCCGAGAAGTTGACCAAGGGGGTCAACCTCCTCATCGCCACCCCAGGCAGATTGTTGGACCATCTACAGAACACCACCGGCTTCGTGTATAAGAACTTGAAGACGTTGATCATGGACGAGGCCGACAGAATCTTGGAAATCGGGTTCGAGGACGAGATGAAGCAGATTGTCAAGATCCTACCGAACGAGGACAGACAATCCATGCTCTTCTCCGCCACCCAGACCACCAAGGTCGATGACTTGGCAAGAGCTTCCTTGAAGAGAAGGCCTGTCTACATAAACGTCCACGAGGACAGAGATTTCTCAACCGCAGAAGGCTTGGAGCAGGGCTATGTCGTCTGTGACTCCGACAAGAGGTTCCTCCTCCTCTTCTCCTTCTTGAAGAGAAACTTGAAGAAGAAGAAGAAGATAATCGTCTTCTTCTCCTCATGCAATTGTGTCAAGTACTACTCCGCCCTATTGAACTACATCGACATACCGGTCTTGGACTTACACGGAAAGCAAAAGCAACAGAAGAGGACGGCAACGTTTTTCGAATTCTGTAACGCAACGCAGGGTATCTTGTTATGTACCGACGTCGCAGCAAGAGGCTTGGATATACCTGAGGTCGATTGGATCCTTCAATTCGACCCTCCTGATGACCCAAGAGACTATATTCACAGAGTGGGTAGAACAGCAAGAGGTAGTGCCGGTAAGGGTAAATCCTTAATGTTCTTGATTCCTCAGGAACTCGGTTTCTTAAGATATTTGAAGGCCGCAAAGGTCCCATTGAACGAATATGAATTCCCACTGGACAAGATCGCCAACGTTCAGTCCCAACTAGAACAATTGATTAAAAATAACTACTGGCTACATCAATCCGCCAAAGACGGCTACAGAGCCTATCTGCAGGCTTACGCATCCCATCACTTGAAGACCGTCTATAAGGTCGATAAATTGGACTTGGTCAAGGTCGGCAAATCTTTCGGTTTCAACGTCCCTCCAAAGGTCAACATCACAATTGGTTCCAGCGTCACCAAAACAAAGAAAAACAATTTCGGCTCCAAGAGACATTAGATCGATTCTGTATAGACTAGCTTCAGCTTTATAACGTAAGTATATTATCAATTTATGAAACAAAATAATGTAGTTACATGTATACACATACATGTCAAATCAGTTTCTCCCCAGTAAGGTCAAAAATTCATCTCTGGTCTTCTGTTGAGATCTGAAACAACCAAGCATACAACTCGTCGACGTTATAGCTCCAGATTTTTGAACACCCCTACTCACCATACACATATGGGTCGCTTCAATGACAACGGCAACACCCCGTGGCTGTAAAATCTCACTAAGAGCAATTGCAATCTGCTTTGTCAATCTTTCCTGAACTTGCAGTCTTCTGGAAAACATCTCAGCAAGTCTCGCCAACTTGCTCAACCCTAAAACCTTCTTGTTAGGAATGTAGGCAATGTGGCACTTACCGAAAAAGGGAACCAAATGATGCTCACATAATGAGTAAATCTCAATGTCCTTCACAATCACCATCTCATCGTGGTCTTCTTCAAAAACAGCCCGCTTGATCACATCCTTGATGTTTTCCTCATATCCCTTGGTGAAAAAAAGCATCGCACGTGCATAACGTTCTGGAGTTTCCAATAGACCTTCTCTATTTGGATCTTCGCCCAACTCACTAAGAATCGTCTTAACTGCTTCTGCAATCCTCTTTTCCCTCTTTCCAGCCTCTTCCGGACTCGATTCAAGACGTTCCCGCGCACCCATACTAGGCCATGACAACCCATCCGAGTCAATAGGTGGATTAAGCGTATATGGAGAGGCAGGTCTCGTATTAAGTGGCACTCCTGATAGCTTCTTGTACCATGGCTCCTTCTTAGGCTGTGGATGACGAGTCTGTATTTGCTCCTTCTGTTCTTCCTCCTCCACCCCGGTTTCAGGAGTGGTCACATCGGTAGCGCCTGATCCAGGAGCTGATGAGTAGGTCGAATTTTGTTCTGACAAGTTGGAACTTGTTTGAGGCTGTTTATCATGCACGGTTTTCAGCCTGGCATCTAGATCTCGATCGATGGCATCCTTCTTATACATTGTATTTGCTGGTACTAGTTCTTCCAAGAAGCGTGGAAACTAGGCTTCAATAGCAAAAAAAAACCGGTAAGAAACAAATGCATGTTGCATGTGATTTCTCCTACTCTGTCCATCTGACTCGGGATGGAAGTTTTTCTCTCTCTTTTCGAGTGATAAAAATAAAAAGATGAGGAAAACTGAAAAAGATTGCCATGACTCAACGTGGGCTTACGTCAGCGGTCGGTCTTTGAGATAGGTACGTCTCAGTAACAAGGTGCAAACATTGTTGAACAAGCAAAGAGTCTCCAGAACGGTACTCGTCAAGGTATGCCCGACCGAATAGCTTGCCGCTGATGTTGAGAATGATGTTTTTGTTTGAAAGCTGGCTTATTGTGTGTCCTATCTGCGACGAAAGAACTTGCATTTTCATGTTATTCCCGGACCCAATGAGGACAGTAGGGATGATTGTGCTCTCTAGTTCTTCTTGCTCCTCCTCATCCTCAAAATTATATCTTCTTAGAGGCTTTTTCAAGTCGTTCTTTTCAGGGATCTGAATGTCGTATGAGATGTCGGTTTCCCCATCCATTGACAAATGAATAATGAGTTTGTCCAAAAATTCTAACATCGTACACGTAAGCATGTGTTCTTCATCATCTCGTTTTATGATCAAGTCCAATTCTTTTATGTTATTAAGGAAGTTCCCGATTGACATGATTGCAGTGTTGGTTGTTAGATATTACGGAGCACTGAGCAGAGTAATGCCCAGGAGGGGGATACGCCGTAGTGAAGGAAGTATCTGAGCTTTTTCATGAAAACTCCAGTTTAATATTTCGTTCAGCTTACGCGAAATGCTAGAAAAAACTCCTCACATTATTCATTTTCTATGTGGTATTAAAGAGTATATTTACTTTATCGGCATTGGACTCATCAACCTCTACAACTTGGTCTCACCCTCCTGGATGACTGCAGTATCGAGTAATTCAAGCTTCCCGTTTATCTGCTTGGCCTTTTCAACCAACTGTTTGTAGTTTTCAGGCTCAACTAGGAAAACAAGATCAATTATATTATCCTTGAGATCTTCAGACTCTAACACTGAAACAAATTCCGTCTGAAACTCCGTGCTGATCTTTTTATACTCTTTGGTACTCAAACTCAATTGCACCCGCATCTTCGCTCTTGCTATAGGAATCACTTGCTTTTCTACAAGCAGTTTGATCGCTTCTAAAGCTTTGGATTTCCCGCTTCGAGCATTAACAAAATTGAACTTCAACTCTTTCAAAGCCTTATCTATCATGGTTGGAGGATACCTTTTCTTACTCTTCGGATTGATACATTTTGCAGATATTATGTTCAAGATTTCATTGTGTAGTTTCTCATTCTGTTGTGCTCTCTCCTTTTCACTTAATTGGATTTCACCCTTTTTCAAAATCTCTTGAATTATGTTGTCAATGTCCGTTGTGTTGAACGCAGCCTTGAGGTCCTCACTAGATGCAACTTGTCCCTTGGAAACATTCATGAAAACCTGATTGATCTGTAGCACATCATCTATGTTCTTCTCAACACCTGATTTGAAATCATGCACCTTATTTTGGTAACAAGCAAGTTCAAATCTTTTCTTGCCTTTCTTCATTCGCACAACAGAGACATTTGTCAATTTGATCTGTGTGCTAGGTTGATTGATTTTCCCCATTTTGCTTTAATGGTACTGATATGTGATATTATATCTGGGATTTGGTTCTTACCGATCGTTCCTAAGGGCAAACCAAATCTCTGCATTTCATGTTCATAATTTTGTTTTAAAAGCGACAAAAAAGAAAAAGGAGAAGAAAAGACCGTTACTCCGCTCAAAAAAAAAAATTAGCATAATCCAATCAAGCAAGAAAAAATAAGAGGTCGTACCCGGATTCGAACTGGGGTTGTTCGGATCAAAACCGAAAGTGATAACCACTACACTATACAACCAATTACAAAAATCCAAATTTTATGCTTTGCCATATACATCGAATAATAATGACATGTGACTTTTGGAAACCTTGGTTTAGGAATTTCTTTCCAACATTCTTTAAAGTAGAAAAACTTGCGGAGAAATATTCTTAAGTAACAAATGTATTTAATCTTACATAATCAAAAAATTTAGAAGGCGATTTTACAGAATATAAAGTGATTGACATTAATCCATTCTTGGGCCACTACATGATTATACTGAGCCAGCAACAATAGTTTGAAGGCAGGTTGCATTGTGCAAGCAGCTGTATCAGACTACTGTGTAAACGATCGCAGAAAAACAGTCGACTAAACTGCGGCATTGAGATCGGTATATCAACTACTCGTGGAAACTGCTCTACAGCTTGAGTTCCCACAAGAGAGATTTCCACACGTTAAGCAGAACATCTAGAGCTCCGGAGAAGGAAATTATTCTCTGGTGCAGCTCATTGAACCAAATAATGGAAACGGGCATTCATTCATAATTGCAATATGAAAATTTTACAACAAAGGGGTGAAACTCCGTAATATCAGCCAGGAAACCTAGCCTTTTCTTTTCAAGGAGTTCAACCTTGACTATTCCAAACCTCATCTAGCCACCAGAGGAACCGTCACCAGGTTAGAATTCTAATGTTGCAGTTTGTGCTGCTTTTTTCTGGACATGTATTCCCGAGGCACGGCTTGTAAAACGGAAATATGTAGACTCGCGCCCAGGTAGAACTAGCCTCCACGCTTTGCGGATGTCCACTATTGGGACTGCCGTCTGGCTTACGGGTCCACGCAGCGGAGATAGAGCAGGCCAGAAATGGCTTCCAAATATAAGAAGACGCGCCTATTAAATATGGCTGCAGGAGACCCAAATCAAGACTGGCATAGCGAATGTCATTTTGGCGGCAACAACTAGCCCACGATTTTCGAGCTGCAGGAAACGTCCTACCGCGGGATATGCACCTTCCATTAGTCAATGGCGCTAGCTTGATGGCGGTATTTCTGCCAGCTATGTCACGGCGCGTAGACTGAAAAGACGAGGAGTTTGTATTTGTACCGTGAACTGCCTGGATCCAGCACAACCCCCGCTTCCCTCGCTTTCCCCTAGCTGCAAGAGTATGCCTTGAAGAAACACACTAGTACTGGTTCACCACCCCCAGCACAAAAAGTAAACAAAATTAGAGGGAGAACTGCCCAAACATGAAACAACAGTAGATCCACCGCCAGGAACTACCGGCAATTCTAACCCCGTAGAGAGACCAAACTTGCGAACTGATTCTTGGCAGCCCCAAAGGCTGCGGCAGCCAATTCTCACTTGACGAGGAGAGCCCCCCCACCCCCCATCAAATTTGGGGCATGACAGCGTATTGCCCCACAGCCCTGTCTGGCCGGCCGTAAAGATCTGCCTGGTCTGACCACAGCTCGGCAAGTTCGCTTGTCCCGCCGATCAGGTGGCGTAAATGTTGGCTCATTCTGATGATCCTGCGCTGGCAGCCGCTGTCCCGGCTGTTGCGCCCTGGCCAGTGCCCTTGTATATGCCTGCAAAGGCGAGTAAGCGCCTGCGCGGCAACGGGCCGGCGAGGCAACAGGCAAACGGTTGCCTGGTAGCAGGTGTGCAACTTCTGCAGGCGGGGACAGGCAGCTTTTTGTCTGCGGGCACTTTTGGCGCGCTGCATTGCGGCGCAGGAGGGGCACCTAACGGGAGCTGGAGCTGGAACTAGCGCTAGCATTGGCGGTAGCAATGGCGGCAGCGGCGGCAGCGGCAGCATGGAAAAGACGGCAGCTAATCAGGAAAGCCTTTGGCAGAGTTAAGGGTCCGGAAGCCCGCCACTGCTAAAGGGAGAAAGCTATACCGCCGGGGTGGAAATTTGGGCGACGGCTCTACGGGGGAAAGCTGCATTTGCTCCAACTTCCGCTATCTGCTGACGGAGCCACTAGTTATTGGCTTGTTGGCCTAAAATTTGACATTGTGTTTCCGCTGCAAAACCTCGAAATTCTGCTTATCTCCGTTCACACGTGGCTTCATAGCGTTAGAGCATGACCGGCAATCCACAGTAGATCGCATACGGTTCGGCTCCCGCCATAGCAGGCATGGGGAGGGCAAGAAGCATTGCCCTTCTCTGAATTGCTTCCGGTACACGCTCCTCCTAGCGTAGATCAAGGGCAAACAGTCTGAATGGGCGAAAACCAAACGAATTTGGAACGAAAAACAAACAAAACACACAAAAACGAACCGCCACTCTTCCCTAGTAACTGGGACTTGTAAATAACCTCCACCCTGAACCTCCAAGCAAGCTGTATCGTCATTATCGACCGGCATGTACCGTACCGTGACACGAGCATCACACGTTTGGCGAAGCGATCCGTTGCTGCAGCTGTGCAAACCCTCTACCGGTAGCCATGCGCCACCGCGACTGTCTGTTCTGAAACCTTCACTGCTTCCATGACGCCGTGCTTTCTTCTCTCCTTTCCTCCATCACTTCATCGCTCCACCCATCCAAAACACCCCCCTCGTAACAAAAACTTGACCCAAGCCTCGGTACATCTTGCGTCCTCGTGCATGGTCGTGCATGCACTGCGTGAATAGGTCCCGATAAAACAAATATTCTTCTGTGCTGTCTGAATATTGCCGGCTGCACGACGCGCGTGCTAAATGCGATTGCAAAAAACAGCCGAGTGCCGATCTGCAGAAGACATACTCGTCCGGGACACATTGTAGCGGCTGTGTGGTTTACGGTCGCAGCTTCGTCGTACCAAGACCCCGTTTCCGTATTCAGAGCCCAATGCAGAAGGCTGCAGCATTTGCCTCACACAAACGGGAGCAGAAGTGATGGCTGTATGAATACGCGGTCGTACATAAATGTGAGATACTTCTGGCACTTCAGATCTATATTTACCAAAACATGTTTCTGTTTACACATCCAGCGTGTTCACCTAAACAGCACAGGTGCCCTCCTACAGATTCTCACTTTTTTTGTGCTTCCTACTCCCTTCGACACATTAATCGACACGTTTAAGGTTGCAGCAGCTCTCGAGGCATTGTCATTCAGAGTTGATCTGCCACCGCTGAAAATCACACAACTGTGTTTGAGGCTATTCCCACAGACTTCGTAAAGGGTTTCCATATCTCACTCTTAAAACACTATTATATATTTCTTATAAATACACCATGTTCCCTCTGTCTTCTTCGATGTTGACAAACCAGTTGTGTCTGTTTAGATTTGTCTGTCATATGCTTTTTCTTCTCCTCTGCTTTTTCATTCTTTAAATCAAGCAAGCTCATCCAAAAACACCTGTTTGTCACTCGTTATGTTTTCCAACGTGTTTTTGGCTGCAACGTTGTTGCTGTCACTTGTGAACACAACAATAGCGGATCGTAATGTCTGGTCTAAGTCAGTCGACGGTGTCGGGGCACTGATGCAATTGAACACCGATATCCCCAAAACCACAGGTTTTGCCGCTACCTTCTACAGCTACCCATGGGGTGACTTTATTCCGTTTTGGAAAGACTCCTGGGTTCAGGAAAGCTATTCTTTCAACACGATTAGAGCTACTGCTAATGCTGTTACTTCCCCAAACTTTTCCCTACAAGGTGGGAATCAAAACCTGTATGGTTTGTACAACATCAACATGGAAAATGTCGTCGTCGAACTGAAAGGTTACTATTCTCGTACGTATATCTTAACCAAGATTTATTTGCTCAATTTTATCTTCTTACATACTAACATTTTTCTTCAATTTTAATTGTTTTTTGATAGCAACTGCAAGTGGTATCCATAGAGTAACTGCCAACGAAATCAATGATGGTGGATTTATTTGGATCGGTCAAGGTGCTTTTGATGCATGCTCTCAAGAATCTGATAGCAACTCATATGACGACGTTCTTTTAGGCGTTAGAAGTGATGACGCTCATTCTTCATACATCTATCTTGAAGCTGGACTTTTATATCCGATAAGAGTTGTTTATTTTAACGTTCAATGGCATGCTCAGCTGCAATTTCAAGTTGTGGATCCAAACGGTAAAATCATTGACAACTTCCAAAATGTTTACAATTTCCCTATCAGCGCTATACAAGGTTGTACATCTGCTACTAGAACCAATGACGTTTCTGTTTCTACCGTGACAGTAACTGCAGCAAGCAATACTGTTATGTATAGTCAAGCTACCGATGCAAATGAATCTAGCTATTACGTTAAGCAGGTTTTAGTAGCTACCCCAAGTACAACGGAAAGCCAAACTTTGACTTCCTCCACTACATTCAGTTCTTCTCATGCTGTTTTGACAGGCAACTCTTCTGCAACTGGTTGTAACTTTGACTTAGCTCGTGTATCCACCGCTCCAGGTTTCCACGCAACCTTTTACAAATATCAATGCTGTCACGTTTTTGATTCTATGTATTACGCCAACAGTTACACTGAACAGTCTGTTATTGGTACTGCTCACGGTATCACCAGTCCTAACTATTCCATCCAGGGTGGTATTCATACGGATACTATCTACAACGATGTGAAGATTAATAGTGGCCTTGGCTATGTTAACCAATTGACTGGTTACTTCTACGCTCAAGAAAGTGGTTTGTATGCATTTACCATCAAGAACGTCAATGACGGGGCAATGGTCTGGTTTGGTAATAGTTATGCATTCTCATGTTGCCAGCCAGATGACATTCCTTACAACTCTGATATTGGTGCTCTCATCTACACTGTTGGTGATGATGTCACTGCTTATGTCCATTTTGATGCTGGTCAATATTACCCAATGAGAATTGTCTTAGTCAACATTCTTTTGGACTCCGAATTAGACATTACGGTTGTTACTCCGAGCGTTATTTTACATGATAACTGGTCTGACTGGGTCTATTCTATTTCTGACGTTGAAAGCGGCGCATGTCCATACAAGTCCAGCTCTTCTTCATCTTCAAGTGCCTCAACTTCTTCATCCAACACCTCTAGTGCTTCATCTAGTGCTTCATCTAACACCTCTGGTGCTTCATCCAATACCTCTGATGCTTCATCTGGTGCTTCATCTAACACCTCTGGTGCTTCATCTGGTGCTTCATCTTCAAGTACCTCAGCTTCTTCATCGAGCACATCTGACGCTTCATCCGGTGCTTCATCTAACACCTCTGGTGCTTCATCTTCAAGTACCTCAGCTTCTT
>JAKUBB010000059.1:0-20286 GCA_030563085.1 Pichia sp. NRRL Y-27259 | reverse complement strand
ACGCTTCATCCGGTGCTTCATCTAACACCTCTGGTGCTTCATCTTCAAGTACCTCAGCTTCTTTATCCAACACCTCTGATGCTTCATCTGGTGCTTCATCTAACACCTCTGATGCTTCATCTGGTACTTCATCTAACGGCGGTAACCCAACTGATAGTTCTACCTCTAACGGTGGAAACCCAACTGGCAGCTCTACCTCTAACGGTGGCAACCCAACTGGCAGCTCCACTTCTAACGGCGGTAACCCAACTGATAATTCTACCTCTAACGGTGGCAACCCAACTGGCAGCTCCACTTCTAACGGTGGCAACCCAACTGGCGGCTCTACCTCTAACGGTGGCAACCCAACTGGCAGCTCCACTTCTAACGGTGGTAACCCAACTGGCGGCTCCACTTCTAACGGTGGCAACCCAACTGATAGTTCTACCTCTAACGGCGGTAACCCAACTGGCAGCTCCACTTCTAACGGTGGTAACCCAACTGGCGGCTCCACTTCTAACGGTGGCAACTCAACTGATAGTTCTACCTCTAACGGTGGAAACCCAACTGGCAGCTCTACCTCTAACGGTGGCAACCCAACTGGCAGCTCCACTTCTAACGGTGGAAACCCAACTGGCAGCTCTACCTCTAACGGTGGCAACCCAACTGGCGGCTCCACTTCTAACGGCGGTAACCCAACTGATAATTCTACCTCTAACGGTGGCAACCCAACTGGCAGCTCCACTTCTAACGGTGGCAACCCAACTGATAGTTCTACTTCTAACGGTGGTAACCCAACTGATAATTCTACCGCTAACGGAGGTAACCCAACTGAGACTTCCAACAGTGGTAACCCTAATACATCCTCTGCTCAAAGTGGATACAGAAATACTACATCAACTGACATATCTTCCGGTGCCTCTTTGTCTTTAACTGAGATCACTTCCGCTGTTACTTCCACAGCTTTCTCATCAGCAACTGGTGTAAATCCCACTGGTGCTTCTGCTGGAGCCTCATCTGCAACTGAGGAGACTTCTGCTAGTGCTTCTGCTGGTGCTTCATCTGCAATCGCTAGTACTACCGGTGCTTCCAATGTTTCATCTTCGACTGGTGCAGCTTCTAATGGTCCTTCCAACGGTACTTCATCGGCAGAAACGAATTTAACGGCTTCTGACAATAATGGTGGCGAGCAAACCACGAAGAGCACTTTTTCTTCAGAAACGTCTAACAATAGCAAGACTGGATCTTCTTCGACGGCAACTGGAACAACTGGCAATGCGGCCAGACCAACAGAGAAACCAGCAGCAAACACTGATACAATTGCTGCTAGCCAAGCTTCTATAGTGTCAGCTAAAAACACAGTTTCTCAGAATACAGGTACGGCTAACCCTACGAACAACGCGGGCGAAAATACAAACACCTCTGCTCAAGCTTCAACGTCAGCATCATCGACCCTCGTATCTGTTTCTGTTCCAGCAGCTCCAGAAACTCAATCTGTGTCTTCCTTCTACGAAGCCGCAGCTTCAAACATCCAAGCTAACTCATTCTTCATGGGATTAGTTATGGTAGTTTTAGCTTTGTAATCACTATTTCATACCCTTTTCAGAGACGTTTTGACTTCGACAAGTTTCTGTTTATTTTTAATGCTTTCAGAGTAGCTATTTAGCTTATATAAGGTCTGAGTTAAGGTCCTATTAATAAAGTTTGATTTCCCCTTTATTCCCAACTACCTGGTGAAGCTAAAAAAGGACACTGCGGATGCTTATAAGCCTTAGTGCTGTGGGCATCAGCTCGTTAGCAGTATTCACATTACATTTCTGCCGTGAATCAATGTGACTAGCCAACTTCTTTTGTTTTGTGATTTTGTCTTCGTAGAAACTACTATAAGCTTGAGGATTTAATCAATTTTTCCACGTTATATGGCTTTTAGAAGCTTCAGCTTGTTAGGGATCTACTGATAAAAACTGTGTTATATTCCTGAGGGAGAAGCCAAAAAGGGCTCAAAAAAACCTCGTTTATGACGTGTCTGCTACCTTAAACTGAGTAAGCACCTACAAGAAGGAATCGGAGAAAGAATGAAAGATAAGTATTGACTGAAGGTTGGGGGTGGTTTCACGAATGATTTGTAGACTTGGGATAAAAGCTCATACCTTCTTGTCAAAAAATGGCAATTTTGGTATCTTTTCATATCTCGTTTGATACAATGGTTTTAACGGTGTTTTGCTTCAATTGAACTTATAAAAAGTGGTAAACACGGATAAGTTGGAAAAAAAATACAGTTTCCAAATTTAGTTAAAAAGGTTTGTGATTCTTCCATGAGATTTAGGCAGACGTCTGTCGTTTTGATCTTCTGCCAAGTGGGCTTTTCCAACCCCACTAAATTGTTTTCACTCTTACAAGCCACTGAGTTACCATGCATTTTATTTTTTGCGCCAACCTAGGTTATTATTGTACCTTTTTCTGGAATAATTACAACATGGAACTCAGCTTGTTTTTAAGCCATCATGGTATACTAAAAGATAAAAACTGTTACACTTTTTAGAATTGAGCGATAAGCACGCTTTTGCTGAAGCTGGTATACACCCGCTAATTGCCTCAAATTCGGCTAAAACTCTATCCTAAAATGCTATTGGATAGGCACGTAAAATAAGCAATAGTAGATAACTTGGATTTGGAACTCCAAGCAGTAAGTTGCAAAAAGATAGTATAATGCTACCCAAGTCATTAGAGCTCACTTTGGAAAGCCCACATATGGAATGTTTTTTCCTCTAGCCTGTAAATCGGTTGAATCCGTGTATATTGCACATTTTAGAGGCTTTTGATCTTCCAATATTCTTAGTTTTCGGCTAATCTTTTTTTCAGTATATCAGCAAATGTTTTGTAAAAACTACTGCCGCTATTTGCTGTACAGGATTTGGTGCTGAACTAGTTCCAACACTGTGGTTCTGTGATTTTCTGAATTTACATCGCTAATTAGTACCGGGCTTAACTGCTCAGTTTAATTTCTAAACTGTGTACCGAGTTCCCAAATGCCTCAAAAGCCAAATATGGCTACAGTTATGCATCAATGCTTGAGCAAAGACATGGCCATGCCTCCAGATTTATGCTTCCTGGCAAAAACAGGCATTGGTTTATATGCTTAAAGCACAAGATTTTCATAAATTTTCTTGTCAAAAGATCTAGAAGCTATGCCAAACTTCACCAGCCACAGCATGACCTTTTACCATACGCTATTCATTGGCCTCTGCGTTACATGCTCCACCAAATGGAAGTTTTCAGCGAAATTGTATATTTAACAGTATGGAAAAGAAAGTTTGATTTATGATTCAGATCGCAATATTAAGCAGACTAATTGCGGCCGCAGGCACCGCATAGTAAAAGAATGCTGGCTTTTGATTCTTTGCGATAAAAAGAATTCATGGAGTTTAAACCAACCAAAATAGATTAAATCCCAAGGCTTTTTTTTCTCATCGCAGGTCCTTTTGTAGCGGGTTGGAATAACCCATACTATCTAGCGGGGAAATAGCAGCAAGTTTCAAGCCATTGGCAACAGAAATATTAAGCAACTGATATGCTTTTGCAGAGGAAGATGGTGCCCATTGTTTCAACAGAAAATGAGAATATTTTGACAAAATTTTTCCGAGAAAAAATCTTACCCGTATTATATCACTAAATAGATACAATATTGATCTACTAGATTATGAGGACTTGAGTCATAGAAAACAGGGATAAGCAAATTCTTTCAATTTATGAGAGTGTTTTAGTATGGCACTGAAAGAGTTTAATACTCTTTCAAATTTAGCAAGCAAAAGCATCCATTTGCATTGAAACTTAGTGAGCTAAAGTTAGTGACTTATGTAGTGCTTAGACCTCAGCATATCCAGACATAGCAATCTAGGAAATAGAAACCTAGTGCTTATGTTATTGTTATTGGAAAAGCCATGCCTAATACAATATAATACTTTAGTGCATTCCTTATCTAATTTCAATGACTATAGTATCGTTTCAATCTTCTCTCTAAAGCATATGTTATTACCAGAACCTCAATATTTTGTTCTAACGGGTTAGCCCTCAAAGGCGAAGCAAATATCAATGTTGAGTCATACAATAGCTATAATCAACTGAGGTATTTGCCTATTGTTGCAATGCCATTTCTCTTCGCCTCAGTTAAGTATTTTCGTCACTTTTCAAATTGTAAACCTCTATTAGACACTAATTATGACAATTGAAAAACAAGCTACTCATGCAAGTCACTACGATATTCTTGCAGCGAAAATATGGGCAATAGACTGCTCATACCATAGCAAAAGTATCACTCAGTATCAAAGATATCAAATTCTCGAAAAAAAACACAAAAATATAATATGACAGCTGTGGGGTTCGAACCCACGCCTCCGAAGAGACCAGGACCTTAACCTGACGCCTTAGACCACTCGGCCAAACTGCCATTTTCTTTTGATACCAATTTAATGACAGCTACAGTGAAATGATATTAGATTCTTGAGCTTCTACTTTGCATATCTATCTTTATTTTAAAATTTGAAAAGTTAAAGATTCCTTTTGAAATTAATCCGAAGGTCTAAAGTGTTTTGCTCGTGTTGAGATGAGATGTGGAATGCCATTAGGGTCTAGATAAAGAAATGCCATACATGGTGAAATACGTTATCAAGATTGTTGAGATGAGATGTCGAATGCCATTAGGATCTAGATAAAGGAATGCCGTACATGGTTAAATCCGTTAGGTCCGTATGAAGATTCGACATCAAGTAATCTAAAACCTGTTAAGATAACAGATGTCCAGAGAATATAAATAGGAGAGGTTTTCTCTCCTATCTGTGTTTAGAATTATTAGTTATTAGAAGTTATATAAGTTGTTTTAACTAAGTAACGAGAATAACATATAATGGATATTCATAATAGAATAGCTAGATTACAGCATATCTTAACAGGTTTTAGGTTACTTGATGTCAAATCTTCATACGGATCTTTTCCTTATCTTTCAATGCCGTATGTTTCATTATCTCTTATCTTGATAACGTATTTCACCATGTACGGCATTTCTTTATCTAAACCCTAATGGCATTCCACATCTCATCTCAACAGTTTGTCCCTTGTATTTATGCTTGGAAGTATTAGTTTGTAAGTAAGTTATATTAGTTCTTTATAAGTAAGCAACAAACATAAGGAATAGAACCATATACCATGGATATATTATCTAGGACAGATAGACTTCGACAAGTCTCTCCAGGGTGACTTATCCAAACATAGAAATTAACGTATGATTGATATTATCATGCTGATACAGCCAGAAAGAGAAAAATGCAACTGGCATTAATAGCCGTACTAAAATAATTTTTAAGATTTCCTTTTTAGACCAGCAGAAAATTATAAACGGCGACAAAACCAATAAAAAGCTTTATATCTTGTTGCTATGCCAGTCTCCAGAATATATAATGCAAAAGGAAAATTTATTCAGTTGTTGGAGGGTTGGCCGAGTGGTCTAAGGCGGCAGACTTAAGATCTGTTGGGCGTATGTCCGCGCGAGTTCGAACCTCGCATCCTTCATTTTTGAACATTGGCTTGGACTGTCTGCATTTTCTAAATGTTGCTGCAACGCCGGCTTAGTCTCTACATAAAACATTTACATCTAACACACTTGAGTTATTTTAACTAATAAGGTCAACTAATTAAACCCAGAAACTTCCCAATCTTTCAAAACATCTAGCCAAGAGTTTCCGCCAGTAATTTCACTGTTGCCATCATTCTCAGCCATATTTTCGGTTCTCCAAATCTCCATCATAATCTGCTTCCCAATCCATTTGTTTCCAGCTACAAACATTTTTCTTGCAACCTCATCAAATCTGTGCCTTAATTCTGGAGCAATCGCATCTGATCCTGATATAAAGAAGCACCAAAAAGGAGGGAACAATTTCATGTCTTTCAAAAAATCACTTCGCAATGAAAGATCTCGTAACTGCTCGAGATGGGTGATAGTTGAAATTACATGATTCTGTAGAAGTGTCGGATCAATTTCTTTAATAAGGCGAAAGAAAAACATCAGTGTCGTGTTGTAAAAGGAAACAATTAAATGATACAACGCCTTATGGAATAAGCTGTGAAACTGGAGCTCTCCATCTTTTGTCCGATTTTCGGTGTACAAATCCCATTCAAGCTTCCAGTTTATTAAATCTTCCTCCAAATCACAACAAAATTTAGGAAAATTTCTGGGAAATATTGTCTTGCGAAGACACCAATTTTTATGGTCTGCTAGCTTCACAGCTCTTTCAATAAGCTGCAATAGTGATATTGGAATCCCAAAGCTGAGCTCTATACTAGAAGGCCTTCCCTCTGTAGTTTCCCAACTTATGCTTGAAGGGTGTGGGACCTGAATCTTACCTTTTTTAAGAGATAGTTGCTCTCTTTCATTCAACGACATGTTAGATTGTGAAGTAGCTAGGCCAGTGAGAACATTCACTTCAACCCCATTTTTATTAGCCGTAAAATTTTGAGCCCGAATTTGTCGGATTTCTTGCTGCACTTTCACACTGCGCTCTTTGAGCTCTTGGTGTATGTCTTCAGCGTTAACCACACTTATGTTTGTTTTACTCGAAGCTATGGCTTTAGTGTGATGATTGCCAATATTTTTTCCAGTGATGTCAATCTCGCCTCCCCTATCTTCCTCCTGAACTGCAAGTTTTGTGAGAATAAGATCATTTCCATCAATAGTGTTATAACCAGGCACTTTTGATTGCTGACTACCGTTTTCTCTGTCTACCGTTCCAGAAAAACAGTCCAAACTATGATTGTCATCATCTTCTGAACTACCGTCACCTTGCTCACCTTGGCCTTCGGAAAAGTGAAAACGAACAGTAAAAGATCTAGGAGGTTTATCAACTATGTTGGGCCGTTTCGCTAACCTTTTAGGAATTTCTAACTTGACATCATCTTCAAAAAAGTCATCATCAGATTCCTCCTCAGAATCGCTATCATTATTCAAGCTATCCTCATTATCAATTGAATCACTTAGAGGGTCAGCCCTTGATTTATCACATGTGTTTGACTCGATCTCAATCTTGTTGAACTCGTTTTGCTCAAAATAGTCGTTGAACTCAAACCTCTTTATCAAATTATAATCGGACCTGACGTCCTCAAAGCCTTCTTCATCTATTTGATAATTTTCAAAGTCAATTTTTGAGCATGATTTGAAAAAAATCAACAAATAACGGAACCATTCCCAGATTTCATCCATTTCTCTATCATTCTTTTCACTACTCTGGTAATGAGTTTTGACACCATGAAGAACTCCATAAAGGAGGCCGTAGTTAACTATTATGTCTACATTCGAGTCCTGATAAATTGCTAGGATCAAGGTTAGGACAAGTTCCTTTATAAGACCGACCTTGATCAATCTATGCACTAAATTTGAGTTAGTGACATGAATTTTGGAGTTGTTTGGAGTAAGCATAAGAGGCTTGATTAGAACAGAAAGATTCACCAAGGACATTTCTCGAAATGCAATGTAGCACCTAAAAAGATTAAGAGATCCATCGTAGATTCCATACTCATTGAATAATACTTTATATTGTGAAAATGATGTTATCGATAATGCCACCATACAGTATGTTCTTTTGAGGACATCACAATAATCCCTGAATTCAATCCCATGCTCGGACACTTTTCCCATATAGTCTCCTGGCAAGCCAAAAGAACATTCAAATACCATCATCTCTCCGACAATCTTATAAAGTAATGGAATGACTATGGTGTCAAAGACACAACCACTGTAGCTTAATATTAAAACACTGGGTTGTGACTTAACAAAAAGCCTTATCAGTTCTTGAACCCGTTGAGATCTTAATAAAGCCGTAAATGAGGAGATCGGGACAGTGGATTGTTCGCCTCGGTTTAAAGCCCTAATCACTTCGTTTATATATTTTTTTAATGTGAAGTCAATTTCTGATTGCTGCAATTTCATTTTATCAATAATCCTGTTTTTAAGCTCTGAAAGGGTATTATACTTTTCCGCAAAAATTACCCTCTTCATTAAGTCCCATGAATTGGTAACCGCATCAGCTGATCCAACTAACGTCTGGTACGTAAGTATAGCATCAATCTCCAATCTAGGGTGAATCCATATTGGTTTAGGGATAATCTCACCACTATTCAAAGACAACCCAAGATTTTTTTTCTCGGAGAAGGAAGAGTATGATATTGAGTTAGAAATCAGGTCACTCGCTTCTTGCTGCTTGATCCGCTGATGATGTAGTTCTAATGCTGGCACCAAAGGTAGGATTCGTGATATAGATGAGCCTGGCGGCGACCTGTCAAACCCATTTTTATTATTTCCAATTATTGCAGAAATTGAAGGTAATTTTTCGTTAATACTCACATCAGCCCCGATTAGATTATTAGTAAGGATCGTTTGACCACTAAATTGCAGCTGAAAATTCTGTTTGAAATTGGATGACCATGAATTCAGTTTAGGAACCGTAGGAGCGTGGTTCACACTATTTTGATAGCTGTCACTAGCAAAGAGACCAAATGGACCAGCATAAAGATCATGTCCATCAAATTTATCTTCGTCTAGTTCTTCTAGCTTTATATCTAACTCATGAAAGGTAGTATATGTTTGGGAAGTCGGAAACTTCATCAACTCAAGTTGTTGCCTTTTGGCCAGATTAGATTTATCCCTTTCAACCTGTATTTGTATAACTGATAAAGAACCATCATTTGATATTGTCATTGGATCAATGAATTTCAACTTGAATCCATATCCCAGGCACTCCTTACTAGCCTTTTCACATCGGTGACATTTTGGCCGACGGCCATCGCATTTGACTTTGCGGTTTCTGCACGTTATACACCCCAAAAAAGTTCTTCGTTTGACAGCTTTCTGTGTTGGCTCTGTTTTATTAACTATGGGCATAGCTAGTTTTACCAGATGGGGCTTCCTGAGTTAAAAACATGACTATCATGTCGAGGGAGTAGAAGGTATGTGACCAGCTTTTACTAAAACAAAGAAAACTTCAAATTGTCTATCTAAGCGAGAACCCCACTTAGCTGCGACAACTACAAGCGAGGGTCATTTCTCCTCGCTTTAGGGAATCCGAGTAAAAAACTACTAGACTAACTACTAGACTTATGTGATTAGTGAAACAAAGCTATTAAATATATCAACAGACAGCCATTATCATTCTAAGAGATCAAATGAATCTTCTCCTCCGACGGTCCTTCTGACCTTCTTTTTGGATGGCTTAAGTGGGGATAATGTTTTTCTTTTTTTGATACTTTTTGTATCGATTTTAGAACCGCTGGACAACGATAGCTTTCTGTTCAAATCTGAACCGTTGGTATTGGATAATGCCTTAAACTTAAACTTACTAGATTTAGTTGATTTGGAAGAATCGTAAGATTCCATCATCTTTCTCTCATGGTCTTGCTTCTGATGTGCTAAGTGCTCATGCTTACTAAGTTTCCGAGTTTTCTTTTTCTTATGCTGTGTCGAACCAAGAGCAATTGTGTTACCCCCCTGATCACTATGAATATGGAAGGATGGTGACTTGGAGGGAGACGACATGATAGATGGCAATCCAACATCATCCTGTGGATCTGTGTCTAGTATGTTTAGAGCTTTACGTGGAGTTTTTATTATAGGTTGTTCTCCTGACAGTGATAAAGCATCATGAATTTCAGGGCTCGGATTACTTAAGTGTTTCACGTCTGATGATGCAATTTTTTCCCTGAGTTTTTCAACTTTCTTCACGTAGCTCTCCAATTCCGCTTCTTTGGTCTTTAATTCCTCACATTTTTTCTGGTTTTCGGACTGTAACATCTTTACATATTCACCATATTCTAAACTCTTCGATCTCAATTCGTTATACTTTTCAACAAGTTTTTCTTTCTCTCCAAGCTCGCTTTTGAGATCCGAACATAAAAGCTGAAGTTTAGCCAATTCTTCCTCTGCATTTTTACTGGTTGACTTAATATTCAACGTCTCAACTGATTTTGAATCTAATGCGCTCTCCAATTTTTCAGCAGTTTTTGATAACGTCTTGGATTTTTCTGAAAGCCTTGCTATTTCCTCATTTTTCATCCTCACCGTATCTTCAAGGTCAGACTTTAAAGCTGCGCTTTTTTGAACTTCCCTGTCCAGAAGTGATCTAATACTACCTAGCTCTTTCTCAAATTTATCGGTAGAGTCTTCGTATGAAGTTTTGGACTCTTTCAGTTTCTCAAAATTCTCTTCTTTTATTAACTCCAACTCCTTCTCATATGAAGAGATCTTCTTTTGAGACATGGAACTCATATATTCAAGCTCTGCATTAATAAGTTGTATTTCTGAATCTTTCTCAAGTAGTGAATTTTCAAATTTCTCAAGTGCTAACTTTTTCTGTTCTTCAAGCTCTGAAATTGCTTGCTCTTTACCAAGTAGCGCTCGATTAAGAGACTCTACGGTCAATTCAGACGACACGCTCAACTGCTGGAGGTCATTTTGAGTTTTCAAATTTTCATTTTCAGTTTTGGCTAGTTTATCCTCAAGAACGTCAATTTCTAATTTCAGGCCCGCAGTGAGCTTATTTTTCTCCTCGATTATTTGCTCATAATCTTTTTTTGTACTTGCCATCTCTGTAGTAAGAGTAGAAAGCTTAATGTCTCTCGATGATAAAGTATCTTTAAGAAGTTGGAGTTCATCATCACGTTCAGTTCTGGATTCACAAAGTGCCTGCTTTTTATTTTTCAACTCAGTCTGTAGTGACTCCATATTCTTCTCAAGTTTGGCCTGTACCTCATTCAGGTGTTCATTATGAACCTCACTGGCAAAGAGTGCCTCCTTCAAAGAATCTGACTTGATCTCTAAATCAGCTATTTTTTTCTTGGAAGAATTTAACTCTGCCTCAAGCTTTACAAGAAAGGTTGATTTCTCCACCTCGATTTTCGCAATTTCTTCCTTTTGGCTTGACTCGATATCTGAGATTTTTAAGGTCAAAGTTTTAACTTCGATTCTTAAATTTTCATTACTACTATTGGATTGTTCAAGTTCTTGCTTTAGGTAATCAATAATTTCCAAATTCGAAATTTTTAGTTCATTCAAAGTCTCGGCCAATTGGGAATAACTAGATTGTGATATTTCTAATTCTAGGCTTTTTCCTTCCAGTTCTTTAGTTGCAGTTTCAAGCTCTAATTGTTTACCGTTCATAAGCTGTTGAAGTTCTTCGTACTTAACGCTAAATGAATCGGATTGATCTTGAAGTTTCTTATCAGTCTGATAGATAAAGTCTCGAGTGAGTTTGTTAATTTCTTCTTTGTGATCCATAATTAACTTAGCCAAAGTTTGCTCATTCTCTTGATACAATTCGTCCCTAATTTTATTTTCATTCTCAACAACAAATTCCTGCAAGGTGTGAACCTTGGATTTCAGTAACTTTTGGCTCTGTCTCAAATGGTCAATTTCTTTTATCAGACTTTGCTGCTCAACTTTGTCGATTGATTTCGACCTCGAAGAAAAAATTGAAAGTGATTTTCTTTGCAAATGTTGATACTTGATTGGATCAATATATCTTAGTGTTTGTAAAATTAGACCCTCCTCGCCAAACGGATCTAGTGTGACTAAGATGCATAAAGGATGACTTAACTTGACGTAATCATTAAGAACCAATCGAGTCAACTTGTTTGTTCTCAGACATGTCTTGTAAAATTGCTTCATTGAGATTAACTCAAAACAACGGCCGAGTTCTGTTAATGAACCGTTGGTATAGCTCGCTTCTTTCAGAGAAAGGCCTGACGTTCCTGCGGATTTTGATCTTTCAAGGCCCGCTAGATCTGCAATGGTAAATCTGGTGGTTTCCATGACATCAGCATAGACTTTATGAAGATTTAAGAAGATAAAACAGTGGGACCTCGAAGAGCTGTTGTTGGCACAAGTTGGAAATGTTTTCCTCTTTGCCAGACTGCTGTAAACTAGATCATGGACTGATCTGTAGGAATTCACCAAACATTTAGAGAGGTTTCTAGGTGTTAGTTTTGCATCAATGGGATCAGTGACTATTGTTGAGTTTTCTCTAACGGTTTTAGAGTTAGGATGTAAAAGATCAATAATGTTGTCATTGTACAATTCAAACATTGAAACAGAGAGATAATGGAAGGAACTGGATGAAACATCACCACTAGACTCTGGAGTCCTTGCATCAAATATATCAGGATAGTATTTCCGAATTCTCTCCACATTGTCTGAAAGAGGTTCAACATTGTCAAAAATAAATCCCAAAGACTGGTCAACTAAGGAACTTTCATTTTGGAACAAAAGATGACTTTTGCCAGAGTTTGTTGGTCCCAATGTTATTAACAAAGAGTCTTCATCTTTAAAAAATTTATTTTCAAGAAGAGGTAAAGCTACCTTTGTAAATATATCCTCCTCAGGGTAAGATATGCTTTTAAAATTAAATTGCGTTTGAAATTTTGGAAAAACAATCTTGTTTTCCTCTTTGGATCTGTGAAAAACCGGAGACGGCCGACTTCCCGGATTGCTTTTCAGAGCCAAATGTACTTCCATTGCAACCAATGCTAGATTTTTAGTGTTGATGGAAAGTAAGATCGGAGTCAGAACCGCTTCTCATCGAATGTATATGATAAACATTCTCTTTGAAGTTCGCAAACTTTAACGACCTGATGGAAATGTAAACATTGCAAAAAGGTAAACATTAAAATTTCATCCTGGTGCACGGACGTTTCTGTGGCTTCATGTCCTTGAGAGTGGTTTGGTAAGGAAGGAGTGTGAGAAGAACGAATGACAAGAAGAAAGAGAGTGAGTTAAGGGTTTGAAAGACTCTTGATGTCTTAAATAAAAAAGGGATATAATTTTCAGAAAAGATGGGGGAACTTTCGGGCGAATTGAAAAAAAGAAAGTTTGATCGTGCGGAGGAAGGTCAAAAAGCGGATAATGTTTCTCGGAATAAAGTGCTGAAGACCAATGATACCCAGATTGGTGACACTGATAAAGAAAACTCCAGAGGTACAGCTCGGTCAGTAAGAGAAGAAAAAAAAGATAATGTGAATGCTACAGAAGGAAGGACAGAAGAGACAAATCAAAAGCATGGGGAAGCACTCAAGAATGGAACATCTGAAACTGAAACCGAAACTGAAGCTGGAAAAGATAAGAAGATTGAAAAGAAAGAAAAGAAGAATGATTTCTATTCTGGGAGTGATCAACAGAAACCCAAATACGTTTTTGGCTCCACGACTGCATTTGGCAATATGGGAGGTTTCAAGATGTTTGGAACCGACAAAAACGTTTTCTCTTCCAGCTTTAAGAAAGAAACACAAGCAGGGGTGGGAAAAGCCTCACAAAGTGCAGACAAAACTGGATTGGGAAATGACTTGTCAAAAGCGGCAAGCGCTGTAGTAGAATCTGACACTAAAGAACATAGCACTGAAACCAATGAATCGGGTAGAGAGAAGGAAGGTAAAGATAATAATTCAACAAGTAAAAAGGCGGGAGTTTTTGGGAGTGGTTCCATGTTTGGGAATGCATTTCAGGCCGCTATCAACAAGAAATCGGTATTCGAAGAGCTAGCTTCTCGTGACACAGAAAAGGGATCCGATGATGTTACCGAGAAGGATGTATATAAGAAAGTCCATCTCGAGAAGCAAGATGTGAAGTCAGGAGAAGAAAATGAGGAAACCGTTTTCCAAGTAAAAGCCAAATTGTACCATATGGAACTTTCGAAGATGTCTCTTGGATGGAAGGAAAGAGGATTTGGAATAATAAAAGTGAACAAGTTTATTCAGTCACCAGCAGAAAATTACACGTCCCGTCTAGTCATGAGACAGAATGGGAATTTGAAGCTAATTTTGAATCTTCCGATTATAAATGGTTTCCAGGTATTGAAAGGCATGCCTAGTTCTCTTACGGCGAACAAGTTTATAAGGCTACAAGTCCTGGAAGGTGGTGAACCTGTACAGTATGCAATCAAGGTGGGTCAGCCTGAAAATGCCAAAAAGCTTTTTGGCTCTATCAGAGAACAGATCCCGGAATAGAAAAGGTTCGAGGCAGTATAGTCATACCCTCAATTTGTAGTGCAGACGGTTAATACTATATATTGGTAATATGCTTACACTTTTTCAAACGCAACAGTGCATATTGTAGATCCGCTTTTGCCTCCAAATTCGAACTTTGGGTATCTTACCTTCTTCCACACTTTCAAATCTCCCGAGCTCTCCATATGGGAGCACAACTCATCTTCCGTAAAATTGCACGAGGTTATCAACAGTAGAGCGCCCTTTCTGAGCAAGGACGATGCATGTCCGGGATATATTTGGTACCCGGTTAGCCCGTCTTCATTCTTTTGGTCACTAAGGGCGATCGCATCTAATGTCCCCTTATCAAGAACTAAATCGAAAAATTCACGGTGATTTAGCACAAACTCGTCTTCAGGGAGGAGAATATCGGATCTCTGGAAACTAATGTCAAAGGCCTTGTCTTTCGCAATATCTGCAGCAAACTTCACGCTTGCCTCACTGTAGTCGACTCCTATGAGAATTCCTCGGAGACCCTCTTCGAACAGCTGGAACAATAGATGTCCATTTCCCGTTCCTAAATCACATACGCTAGGAGATTTGAGATCGCTCAATTCAGTGAAAACGAATTCACACATTTTGTCTTCAGCGTTCGATTCATTAAACCAACATTCCCCCGTGTCTTCTGGGTTCTCAGAAAAATTCTTATGTTCAAGCTCGTAGAAATCGTCCCAGTATTTCTTGCTTCCGAGAACAGACGGTGTAAAATCTACTTTTTTCTCCTCCATGTCTACTGGCGTTATGGCCTTCTTTCTTATCCACATCATATTTCCCTTTTTCCCTTCGATATTCTCTTCCTTCCTTCCTTCTCTTGCAGAAATATCGGAGAGACCTGTTTACCAGCAAGCTTACGTAATACAAACGCCTAAACTCTTAAAAGCCTCGATACCCCAATTAGGTAAGCCCTCTCTGTCATCCGTTTTTCTTTTTTTTGGCGGATTCCCCCACATGCATGCATATATCAGGCCTCCCTTTCATCATAGACACCCAAATGCATCAAAATTTGCTCAAATGGTGGGGTTTGCCTCCTATCTGGGTCATTCCTGACGAATGATAGCGTCAAAACTTTGACGTTACTTTGGTGCTTAGGTTTGATCACTAGCAGCGGTTGCAATTCTATACAGGGGTTCTTTACAATGGCACCGCATTGAAAATTGCACGTATCGGTCGTCTGCTACAAAATTTGCTCATTGTGGCAAAAGTTGACCACTCGATGAAAATCTGCGTACAGACGCACGATTTGCAGATAGACCTATGTATCTTTCTTCTTGGATCCCATTATTACTTCGACACTGGATTCAGCTTTTAAAGCAACATCCGATCCTCTTTCTTTCAGATTATCGTTAAATGATGATTCTCTTCTAGTTATCATTTTGTTGATAAACTTATCAAGAACTCTCCTCTTTCGCCACCAAATTAAACATGAAGGTGTTAAATCTATTGGTGTTTTTGGTAGTGACTGCAAATGCCTTAGTTATTTCCGACTCTCACGTCGCCTCCTCATGTATATACTTTTTCAGGAAAAAGTCTTGGGATTGCAGTTCCGCATCTGCTGGTCACATGAATTCCAATATTTGGAATTGCCAGTGCCTGAATATTGAATGGCTAGGATCCATAACTAATTGTATCAACGACTACGCAAATACCACGAAAGAGCGTGACCATGCATATGAGCATATCTGCAAAAGATGCAACGGCAAAGCCAAAACAAGCTATACCCTAGAGGAAATGAAGGCATATCAATTAAACGCTACGAACTATTTAGAGAGTGCTGATTTATTTCCAAAGGGCACCAATGTCACTACTCCTATTGAAGTTGATGCTGAATCCTTTGCTTGGTGGTATAAAACTTTCAGGGATTACAATTATTTCATCTCGATGTGTCAAAGACTAGGCTGGGGTTGTGTCGGTTTCTGGATTGGTATCATCGGACTAAGTGGGATTTATAATTACGTTGGGTATAGGTTCATTACATACTCTACAAGACAAATTTTCAACAGATACTTGACTTACCGTTATGATGCATATTGTTTTGGTTTCAATAGGCTGGAACTCCTAACCTGCTTTCTGTTTTTTGTCCAGGTGTTGTTAATGTGTTGCATCAATTACTCTCTGGAACTCAACTCCTATTTGTATACCCGTTGGTTCCTAATGCTTGATTTGATCAGTTTTAGAACTGATATTATTGCATTCTCCTTAATGCCTGTTCTCTATCTTACTGGCATCAGAAATAATCCATTCCAATATTTTGGATGCATGTCTCATGCAACTATGATCAAATTTCATAAGTTTATTGCCATAATTTTTTTCCTGTTGGCTATTGTCCATTCGGTTATTTGGACCCACTATGCAGGAAGTAAAGATGGTGGTGGTTACGCTGTTTGGGCTGCCGATGCATATTTCTACTGGGGTATTGTGGGTACTATTGTTATTGGAGTAATGCTGGGGTTCTCAATTGAATTCGTGAGAAACTTGTTTTATGAGGTGTTTTTATTTTTCCATCTGTCTTTCTCCGTTTTGTTTGTTGCAGCTATGTGGAAACATTGTGAGACTCTTGGCTGGATGGGCTGGGTGTACTCATTGGTTGCTATTTTGTGTTTTGACTGGGCTGCAAGGATTGCGAGAATTGCTTCAAATGGGTTTATCAATAATGTTCAAATTGAGGTTTATGGTCCGGAATTGGTGAAATTGGAGTTTGAAAAACCAGGTGCAATGAAATTCTATCCCGGTGCTTACATTTATTTACATATTTTAACACCGGTATGGTCCTGCTGGCAGTCACATCCATTTTCTTTGATCAGATCTGCCGAGGAAGATAACAAGCTAATTGTTTACCTTAAGTGTAAAAGAGGTATGACAAGAAGGTTGCCAAGCTTAAGTGAGTGGAAGCATATCAAGGTATTGATTGATGGTCCCTATGGTGTACCCCCAGTGGAAACTTGCGATGATAAAGGGTTTGATGAAGTTATTGGCATTGGTGGTGGGTTAGGTATTTCTTCTGTTCTCGCCTTTTTCAATGAGAGAGTCCGGCAATCTAAACCTGTTTCAAACTACAAACTCCATTGGTTAATAAATAATATGGAACAAATAGCATTGATTAGCAGTGACTTAGAATATTTGAAGGCAAATGGGATGGAGGTAACTGTATACTACACTAGATTTGACGACTCATCTGAATCTGCAGACAGCGAAAAGGATTCAGATTCGAGTCATTTGTCTGTACAGCCTTTGCGGTATGGCAAGCCATCAATAGACACCCTTCTGCCACAAACGTCCTTAAAAAGACGAGTTTACATTTGCGCACCAGAATCGTTGATACAGAGTGCCCGGCAACAACTAAGTCCTTTGGATGAGTTGATTGTCGAAAACCACACTTGGTAAGTTTTACCAAAAACCATCTAATGAGTAATTAATGTTTTTAGCAGTAATTTAGATTTGTAACATTTGATGACCTTTCCAGCTTGGAAAAAAGAAATTGAAAACTGGACTGATTGTGTTCCTCCTATCTTGGATAGCCAATAGCTTCTCCGGCCGGTGTTGTTTGAAGTTACGTAAGCATGTTTCCGCTGTTCCGAGATTTTCCTGGTAATCGAGACTATCTTAACGACTTTGGGTGGGTGTGGTTGGAACCGGTCAATTGCAATTGTTGCTTATTGAAGCCTTTCCATTAGTTTTAGGGCAATACGGGAGTAATGTTCTTAAAGACTACTTGCAGAAACTATTCCACTGGGAAAAGCTTGACGGTTTTGCGTCTAGGTCCAACAAGATTTGCACAGCAAGCATGGTCGAATCTAGTTTCGAAAAACGACGTTAAAGTTGTTGAGACAGATGCTGCAAATCGGGAGCAATTCATTTCTGAGTTGAAAAGCGGTAAATTTGCAGATGTCGATTTCATTACTAGAACTTTTGAGAGTTTCAAACAAACCGGAATGATGGATAAACAATTGCTCGAGCTCATCAAGGAGCATACCAAAGTCAAAGCTATGTCACATAATGGGGCAGGTTACGATCAAGTTGACGCCATTGAGTGTGGAAACTTGGACATACAATTGTCGAATGTCCCAAGTTTGGTGGATGATGCAACTGCAGATACAGCAGTTTATTTACTTCTTGGAGCTATGCGTAATTTCCAGCTCTCCTCGGAAAACATGAAAAAGGGCCAATGGAAGACGCAGAAATGTGCAGGCACGCCTATTGGACATGATCCGGAACATAAGGTTTTGGGCATTCTCGGTATGGGTGGTATTGGAAGAACGATCAGAGACAGGTTGGTGCCATTTGGGTTCAGCAAGATTTTATATCACAACCGTCACCAATTACCAAAGGACCTTGAAAAATGTGCTCTTTACTGCAAGACTCCTGAAGAGCTATTCAAGGAATCCGATGTCGTTAGTATAAGTATCCCATTGAACAAGAACACGAAGCACATTATCAACGAAAGATCTCTCGGGATCATGAAGGACGGTGTTGTCATTGTGAACACTGCGAGAGGCCCTGTCATTGACGAGTCTGCGCTCAAGACGGCTTTGAAGAGCGGCAAAGTTGCTGCGTTCGGTGCCGATGTTTGGGTGAATGAGCCTAACGTGGACCCAGAGTTGGTTGGCTTGCCAAATGTTGCGTGCTTGCCACATATGGGCACCCACACTGTGGAAACCATGAAGGCTATGGAGGAGTTTGTTGTTGAAAACGTTCAGACATACATTAACACCGACAAGGTTCTGACCATGGTACCTGAATTGAAGGGCAAGTTCTAGAGTAGGAGTATATAGACGTAAGCGTAGCCAGGCCGGGGCCGACCGACGTTCTTATCTATTTGAATTATTTACAAAATATCGTGCCGCAGTTGGAGGGGTAGCGGGTGCCGGAGAAAAACTTGAGTTTTTCCGAGAAGGAGGAGGAGGAGGAGGGGGAGGAGACGAGGGCAGGTGGGGGGGAGCAGACTATAGGTCTGTTAAAAAGAGAGGCGTTTTACTCTGGAAGTTCTCCTTCTCTTCTAATTTACATTTACCCTTGCTTCTATCCAAAGAGTAAAAAGAGAGCCGAAATGACATTTGCAGAAAGCGGAGAGCGTTTCACAGTATTGAGACTCCCACCGATCAGATATGCTGGGGACATCTGGGACAAGTTTGAGCAGAAGAACAGCAACGTTACCGTCGTTGAGGCATCTGCGAAGAACCGGGAGGAGTTCATTGCGCAATTGAAGCGGGGGGAGCTGAAGGAGGTGGACTTCATTGCACGGACGTTCCAGTCGGTGAAGCAGACGGGTCTTTTCGACAAAGAGCTACTTGAGATCATTGTTGCGCACACGCAGGTGAAGGGGATTGCGCATTGCGGGGCCGGGTACGACCAGGTGGACGCCAATGCATGCCGGGAGTTGAAGATCCAGTTGTCGAACGTGCCGGGGCGGGTGAACGACTCGACGGCGGACACGAATGTATTTTTGATTCTTGCGACGCTGCGGAACTTCCAGCTGGGCCACGAGAATCTGATGAAGGGCCGGTGGAAGACTGACATCAACTCTGCCGGGACGATCTTCGGCCACTGCATCCAGAACAAGGTGGTGGGCATTCTCGGGATGGGCGGGATCGGGAGAACGGTACGGGACCGGTTGGCAGGGTTTGGCGTGAAGAAGATTGTGTACTACAACCGGAGCAGATTGTCGCCCGAGTTGGAGCAAGGGTGTGAGTACTGTGAGACGATTGAGGAGTTGGCTGTGCAGAGTGATGTCATCTCGATCAACATCCCGCTGAATAAGGACACGCACCACGTGATCAACGAGACGCTTATTGAGAAGATGAAGGACGGGGTGGTGCTGGTGAACACGGCAAGGGGCCCCGTCGTCGACGAGGGCGCCGTCAAGGCCGGGTTGCAGAGCGGCAAGATCTTTGGCTACGGCGCAGACGTGTTTGAGAATGAGCCTGACATCGACATGGAGTTTGTGTCGCTGCCGAACGTCACCTCATTGCCCCACATGGGCACGGCGACCGTCGAGACGATCCGCTCGATGGAGGCGTTGGTCGTCGAGAACGTCGAGGCCTTCTACCGCACGGGCAAGGTCAAGACCCTTGTTTCCGAGCTGCAGGGCGTCTCCTTCTAAATCTTAGTCCGAAGAGCAACAAAAATGAGAATAAACATTTTAATGAATGATTAGGAGGATTAATAGATGGAGATGGAAGTTTTGGAATAACTCAAAAAAAATATACAAATTGTGAAATAACAGTAGGATTAGAAGAT
>JAKUBB010000058.1:0-60458 GCA_030563085.1 Pichia sp. NRRL Y-27259 | reverse complement strand
CCCCCTCCGCGGCTCGGCTTTGCCAGCTAATCGGCCGCCGGCCACCCTGGACTCCGCCCGCCGATTCCACGCCGACATCTCCACCCGGGGCTACCCCGCACACACGGAACTATTGTCTGCTCGGACCAGCAGAGCAGGGGAGCCCCCCCGGTGACTACTATAAAGGGCGTTCCATCTCGTCGCAGAAGACACTGGGGGGGCCCATACATCCAGGCCGACAAGAACCAAGCCGATTGACCCCACCATTGCCACCACCATGACCAGGTCGAAGCTAGACAACATCCTCGAAAGGTACTCCGAAGCCGACCACCTCCCATGCGCCCTGGGCGCCGTCGTCACCCGGGAAAAGGGCCTCGTCTACCTCGGCGGCCGTGGCCGCCGCGACGTCGCCGACCCCGCCGCCACACCCGCCGGGCCTGACACAACCCTCGCCTTCTTCTCGTGCACAAAGGCCGTCACGACGACAGCGCTGCTCCAGCTCCTCGAGCGCGGGCTCATCCGCTCGATTGACGACCCGGTCGAGGAGTACGTGCCCGAGATGCGGGACATCCAGGTGCTCGTCAGAGGCAAAGACGGCACCCCACAACTGCGGGCGCCGGCAACAAAGCCAACGATCCGCCACTTGCTCACACACACGGCGGGCTTCTCGTACCCGTTCTTCAGCCACGCGTATGCACAGCTCCAGGACCAGACGGGCACGCCGAACATCCTCAAGAGCACCTGGGACGAGTTCAAGACTCCGCTCTTGTTTGAGCCGGGCACCCGCTGGCACTACGGCGTGAACATCGACTGGGTCGGCAAGGTTGTCTACGAGGTGTCCCGCCTCTCGCTCGGCGAATACTGTCGCCGGCACATTTTCGACCCACTTGGCGCGGCCTCGCTCACGTTTGAGCGGTCCCCAGCCCAGCGCGCCACCGCCGCCGAGCTCCACCAGCGCGCCCCCGACGGTACGCTCTCCCCGCTCAAGGGCCTCCTCGCCGACGAGCCCCAGTTCCACCCGGGCGGCCACGGCCTCTACGGCACGCTCGCCGACTACATGAAGTTTCTCGAGATTTTCCTCCACGAGGGCCGGTCCCCAGGCACGGGCCAGCAGATCTTGCGGTCGGAGACTGTCGCTGCGTACTCGTTTGCCGACCTCCTCCCCGAGGGCGTGCACATTGAGTCGTCCTTGCAGCACTCGCAGCCATTGCTCTCCAACAAGGTCGACCTCTTTGACCGCTTTCCTGCATCCAAGCAGGGCTGGACTGCCAGCTTCCACAAGATCGACGTGGCTCTCCCGACGGGCCGCGCCGCCAGCAGCTACAGCTGGGCCGGCTTGCCCAACCTCTACTACTGGATCGACCCGGCCCGCGGCGTCGCCGGCATGTTCTCCACACAGGTGTTCCCCTTCTGCGACGCGACGGCGCTCGCCGGCTTTGCGGAGTTCGAGACTGCCGCCTACGCCACGTTCGCCTGACGCCGGAGACGGCGACACCAGAACAAAGACGCCCCGGTTTTCCGTCTCCTGCCCGGCGCGCCACAGTTTTCTCTTTTTCCCGCTGTGTATCCCCAATCTTAAGCCATCCCGTGCATCGTCGCATCTCCATCGGTCCCGGCCGTGACAGGTTGGGACACCCTCCGTGGCCTTATAACCTCGACGTCCCCCCGGCTCGATCCCTACTGACCCTCCTGCTCCTACTCTTGCTTCACTGCGACTGCTCCCTCTGCACACCACCCATGTCCCTGTCGACCCTGCTCATTACAGCAAGAGCCTCCGCGAGAGCAGTCGGCAGATCCAGACCCTCCGCCCTGCGGAGGAAGCCGTTCCACTACTCAACAACGTGTGCCTCCACCGCCTCCACCGCCCCCACTAGACTCTCCTCGCTGCTCGCCTCGCTCGCAGCGGGAGCCGCCGCCGGCGGCGCCCTCGTCTACTGCGCCATCACGCAGCATCCGCCGGAGGACCTCTTCCCCGGCTCCTCCGTCACCCGGCTCGCCGACTGCGCCGCCCCCCGCTACGGCGACCCGCAGCAGGCCGTCGCCCAGATCGCCGCCGCCCTCGGCCCGGACAAGCTCTCCACCGCCGCCGCAGAGATCGCCCACCACAGCGACTCGGCGTGGGCCACCGACCACGCCCGCCCGGACGAGGCGCCCGCCGCTATTGTGTACCCGCAGTCGACGGCGGAGGTTGCAACGGTGCTCCGCATCTGCCACGAACTCCGGGTGCCGGTCGTGCCCTTCACCGGTGGCACGTCCTTGGAGGGCCACTTCATCTCGACGCGGGCGGGCATCTGTGTCGACCTGGGCCGCATGGACAAGATTGTGGCCCTCCACGCGGACGACCTCGACGTTGTCGTGCAGCCCGCCGTGGGCTGGGAGGACCTCCGCACGTACTTGGCGGACTACAACCTCATGTTCGGCCCGGACCCGGGCCCCGGTGCTTGCATCGGCGGGATGGTGGCGACGTCGTGCTCTGGGACAAACGCCAACCGGTATGGCACGATGCGGGAGAACGTTGTCTCTGTGACGGTGGTGCTCCCTGACGGGACTGTTGTGAAGACGAAGCGGAGACCAAGAAAGTCGTCCGCCGGATACAACCTCACGAACCTCTTTGTCGGTAGCGAGGGCACGCTGGGCATTGTCACGGAGGTGACATTGAAGCTCAACGTGAAGCCCCGGTTCGAGAACGTGGCGCTGATCTCGTTCCCTTCGTTGAAGGGGGCGGCGACGTCTGTCGCCGACTTTGTGCAAGATGGTCTGCAACTCAACGCCGTGGAGCTTTTGGACGAGAAGATGATCCACTTTGTGAACTACTCGGGCCAGTCCGAGACGCGGTACGAAGAGGCGCCAACGTTATTGTTGAAGATCGGCGGCTCGTCGAAGGAAACCACGGACTCGGTGACGAAAACGGTGCGCGCTATTGTGAACAAGAACGGGGCCAGCAGCTTCAAGTTCGCCGCATCCGAGGAGGAGAAGTTCCAACTCTGGAACGCCCGGAAGGTGTGCTTGTGGTCGTCGATCCAGTACGGCAAGGAGCAAATCGACCCAAATATCCTTGTGTGGACGACGGACGTGGCCGTGCCGATCTCCCGCTTTGTAGAGTCGCTTGAGGCGACGAAGGCCGAGATGGAGAAGTCCGGCCTGGAGGCCTCGATTGTCGGCCACGCCGGCGACGGGAACTACCACACGGTCATCTTGTTCACGGAGGAGCAGCGGCAGAAGGCGGCGAAGCTTGTCGAGGAGATGGTCGACCGGGCGTTGGCTGTCGACGGCACTGTCAGCGGCGAGCACGGCATCGGCGTCGGCAAGAAGGAGTTCTTGGTCAACGAGGTTGGCGAGGACACCATTGCCCTCATGCGTAAGATCAAGTTCGCCGTCGACCCACATAAGATCCTCAACCCGGACAAGGTTTTTGCCATCGACCCGCTCAACGACAGGTCCATCTAGTATGTATACTATTTAGATTAAAAATTAGAAGATATTATAATGAAAAATAAAATAAAATAATATAAAATAAAATAAAACGTAATAATATTAAAATATTCCATAGTTATTTAATTTATAACACCTCAACTACTCAAAATATATCTGGAGTCAACCTCCCCGTTTCTCACCTTGAAGAACAACCCTAAAACAGTGTGTCCGCCGCTCGCAACATGGTAGATGTGGTCGCTCTTCTCCTTGTTTACTGTGAATGGGTGCGGACGGCCTTCGAGGGCCAGCGCAATCAACGGCCTGATAAAAGACCGGTCGATCACAGGAGTAATGAGCTTTGGAACGTTCTCGTACTCCTGCTTCTGCTCCTTCAACGAGGGCAGCTTCGACCGGTTGCTCCACACACCGGCCAACGCCGCAGCTTGCGATTCGACCCGGTTGAAAAAGAATCCGGCATACGTATTCCCCACCAACGCCAAAGTGGGGTCCGCCATCGAGAAAGTGTATCTGAAGAACTTGAAAATGTCCGGGCTCGGGTCAACAACAGACTTGTCAATGAAAGGATAGAACATGTGGTAGCCTGTGCACACAACAACAACGTCGAACTCGCTTTCAACAGTTCCGTCAGAGAACCTCACCGAGTTCGACTCGGGCAAGAACTCTTCAATCGTCGGCTTATTCACGATTCCCTTCGCATACGAGCAGAACGTCACCCAGCTGCTGTTGGAGGCATCCGCTCTTCTTGAGATGTAGATCGAAGGGTTCTCAATATCCCTTGGGAAGGCATACTGGATCAGATCGACACTTGACACCGAAGAACCAACGAACAACGGCTTTTTTGCCTTTCGGATGAAAGAAGGGTCCTGCACAGATTTCGCCAACTTGAACGTCACCTTGTCCTTATTCACTTCTGCAAACTTTGCCATGTTCTTGATGTTCGGAACAATAGGAACAGTCTTACCGTTACCGATGATGACCGCATCAAAAAGCTGTTTATACCAATGCAAAAACTTCTGCCCATTCTCCTCGGTCAGGAGTGAAACCACAATTTCCCACTTCCCGCTAGGAAGTTTCTTCACCCTTTCGACATTCGTGTTCAACCGGATATACTTCCCGAGATTGTTGTTTGCAACGACCTTCTCCAAATAATCAGACACATCAATTGCAGATTGGAAGTCAGGGAGATGCTTGTACTTAGAGTTTATCTTCTTGAGTTCATCGCCAACCCTCTCGTCAAACGAGAAGGACATGTACCTGTTGGTGACGTTCGTGAAGAGACCATTATACGCTGCAGAGCTTCTCCATTGGTTTCTGATCGTAGAAGATATTTGTGGAGTGACCGGCACTTTCACAGGATAGTCAACACTCGAGTCCGCCAACTTCTTTTCCAACTCTGTATCGATGGAGATCTTCTGGTAGACGTTTTCGGCATCTGTCAAATCCACAGAGTAATCTGCAATCTCCGGTAGGTTCGGATCGTTGTTGTTGTCGCCAAAGGCACCCTTGTTCCAAACTCCTCCAACAGAAGAGTTTCTCTCAAACGCAACTAACTCCGGGAATGCCAAGTTACCCTCCCTTTCGTACTTCGAGATGTCCCGTTCTCCAAATAGAGACTTACCGTTTTTCGTAACACGTGAAAGGTCATGCAAGGAAGCAATTCCAGATGGACCAGCACCTATAATTGCAACTGACTTGACGCTGAATGTCTGTGGTGGATCAATTGTCATTTATTTCGTGACGTATGATTCTGCTTGTATATTTGTCGATATTCTGGTCCTGCCGACATACCGAAACAGAAAGGCCTATGGCTAACTCTGCACGGTGCATGGTCAACTATATATACAAATGGCACACCTGACTGTGAAACTTTTACCTCCGGGCCGCCTCCGGGGCTTTTCCCACGGCGGGATCCCTGTAATCGGCAAAGTGGGTGGAAAATGTCCACACCATGTGTGGCGTCAGAGCTCCGAAAAGTGTTGATAATGGGGATGCGGAATTTTGTGGCTCCGAATGTCGCAGCGGGTATTATCCTTCCACCGCACCAGGGGGCCGATTGTGGTGGATGGCAACTGAACACTTTGCGATTACTAATTCTGCTAGCGGATATTTAAATCGTAGGATCCACGATTGGTGTCGTATTTTCCTCTCTATGGAAGACTTTCCTACTTTTTTTGTTGGGCGTATGAACCGGTAAAGAAGGACTAGAATAGCAGAAAAAGAAGCAGAAAAGTAGCATAACATGTCGGAGATTGAATCCTCTATTGTAGTTGAAGCAAAAGAGCCAGATGCGGAAACTCTGTTAGTTGTCAACAATATCTCACTTGATGAACAGGTCGAAGAGTTGATCAGAAACCACAAGGAGTTGAATATCACCAGACATCGTAGTGACAAGTTGGCATTGGGTTCGGGTCCAGACCCGGCTGGATTGAAGATTTTACCAACCTCCAGCAGGCAAAGACTTGAAGAAGGTGGTATTGACGTGTCCAGGGGCTATCCTGAAGTGCCGGATAGAAGTCAGATTCCAGTTTTCATTGATCAGGCCTTTGCCATCAGAGACCACGACATTCCCTACACCGAGAGAGGCAAAAATGCCGACAAGAACAAGAAGTCCTTGTTTGGTGCCGCAACAGAAATTATCAACTTGACCAAGAATGTCGGTACGGAAATTGTCGGCTTGCAATTAAAGGACTTGACGGACCAGCAGAAGGACGAGTTGGCCTTGTTGATTGCAGAAAGAGTCGTTGTCTTTTTCAGAGACCAGAAACTTTCTCCAAAGACTCAAAGCCAGCTAGGGGAATACTGGGGTAACATCGAGATTCATCCTCAAACTCCACAAGTTCCAGGTTTGCCAGGTGCAACCGTAATCTGGAACGATTATAAGATCAAGCAAGGATTGAAATTGAATTACAGCAACAACAACCTCGGCAACTGGGATGTCACAAAGAATTCAGCCATTGGGAACCAAGTCTGGCATGCAGACTTGGTTCACGAAAGACAGCCTGCAGGTTACACCCACCTACATTTGGATGCAATTCCAGGCGTTGGTGGTGACACCATTTGGGCGTCCGGCTACGCTGCATACGATAAATTGAGTGACGAGTTCAAGCATCTGTTGGATGGCAAGGAAGCAGTCTATATATCTGCACATGGCTACTTAGACAGAGACGATCCCTTTGCCGGTCCAAAGAAGGTGGAAAGAGTCCACCCAATAGTGAGAACACACCCTGCTACCGGCTGGAAGTACTTATTTGTCAACAGAGCAATGACAAGAAGAATCATCGGGTTTTCGCCGGTGGAAAGTGACTTGATTTTGAACTACTTGTTTGACGTTTACGAAAAGAATGCAGATATTCAGGTGAGGTTCAAATGGTCCAACACAAAGCCGGGCTACGGTACATCTGCCATCTGGGATAACCGAATTGCCCAACACAGGGCCGTCTGGGACCACGAAGGTAAGGACGCAAGACACGGTACCAGAGTCACCTCTTTGGCCGAAAAACCTTACTTTGACCCTGAGTCAAAATCTCAAAGAGAATCTCTTGGAAAATACCTTCATAAATGGGAGTGATTCTTTTTTTCTGCTCTGAAAATGAATATTTAACAATTTTTTTATTATAACTTTAATATCACCGCTACGCTACTACTAAAAGAATACTATAAAAATTACATCACCATAATCTTGCGTATATATGTACACCATTGGGCCCTCTTTCTTTGGAAATTAACGAAGGGCCGAAGGAAGCTGCTGATAAAGTTGACTGCGGAAAGCTGTACCACCGGCATTGCCGAAAAAAACATTAATTTTTTTGGCTCCTCGGAGTAGCCTCAACGTCGATATTGCGTGAGTGTTCGATTCAAAATTGATTTCTCCGCCCGCTTACTAAGTACCATCTGTCAGGAATGGGTTATGGTATAAAGGTATATATACGCTTCTAATGTTAAAGATCTTCCAGGTAACTTGATGGAGCGGTCGTAAGAAAAACGCCTCTTAGAGGATTAGTAGGAAGCAAAAGGACCATGGCCAACTCCATAGACTCGATTTGGCAATTCTTTACCATCGAAAACCGTTCCACGTTCAGGGAAGATCACATCGATCTAACGATTGATCGTGAAAGAAAACCAGAAAAAATCTCCAAGGATCATAAATAAAATATCTTAAAAGCCTTCAACTGGTGCCCTTCTCATTATAGTAAGTATGAGAAATTCCTGTTGAAGTTTGGCATTTGTATCTTGCTTTTTCTAAGTGCTTTGTTCTACACGAAGTATCTTGACAATGCGAAAGTTGTTCCACATATGTTTCAGGTACGAAAAATGTTGAAGCTCAAAGGTAATGAGTTGAACTATTTCAACACTTGTTACACAGTTGGTTGCACAGTGTTCTAAGTCCCAGTCATGTTACTCATCACAAAACCACAATTTTCAGACATTTGGTACTTCTTTGCGACTTGGCATCGGGGACGATGATTCTTGCCAATGCATATGCGCACAGCGTTAGCCGGATGTATTCCATACAATTTTTCGTTGGGGGTGTTTCAGGCATGCTCGTTCCCAACCACTTTATATCCAGTTTGTTAATCGAAAAGGAGTTCTTTCAGAAAGCCAATTTTTAAGAAGCCTTTGCCGTGGCGGTAATGCCAGAGCTGGTGTACTATAAACGAGTGCCAGAGGACATTTGGATGGAATATGGCTGGAGATGCAGTTCATGATAGATGCAGTGATCCTTTCGAATGTGACTCCACGGGTTTCTGCTCTTTCCTTAGATCCCTTCGTCGTGCAAAAAGTTTGAACCCTACAGTGAGGATGAAATGATCTTTGCGAGGAAAAGACTGGAGAACAGATATGTGTTCCCTAAGAAGTTCACGTAGAAAACACTGAAGAAAAATTTCCTAACCTGACAAATTTACGTGGAATCAACACTTTGGGTCTACACCACCAATCATGATACTCAAATGGTGCTAAGCCCTACATAAAGTCGAGACCTGATTACCGCCTCCGTGGACGCCAACCAGGACTCGTACATACCTGCTGCCATTATCGTGCCCCTCTCTGCGAATACTACGGGAAGATCATACCGGTGACGTTGGTGATGCCGACGGCGTCCTACACATATATTATATTAGTTATCTAGGACGTCCCGAAAGCGGTTTTGATCTCTGCCTCCTTCTTACAGAGGCCGCTCAAAGAAGGTCTGGAACAGATGTACTGTACGGGGATTGCGACTATGTGCAGCGACACGTCGAGAAAAAAGCCATCGTGTGGATTTGGGTGCAGGTGTTGTCGTATGCCATGAACGCTTTGCAATTCCGTTCCAGTAAAATGTGGTTGACGGACCCAGGTTCAAAAAGGGATAGACCATTAACTTTGCGTTCACCGGATTGGCACGTATTGTGTTTCTCGTCTGCTGGTTCTGCAACAGTTACGATTAGAAGAACTTCCAACGTTTTGTCGGAAACTGCACTTAAACAACAAAGACGAAGTATCCCTCAACTACGACTCTAGTGGAGAAGACTCCAGAACCGAAACCATCGACACAGAGAGTGTCGGAGGAACAAGACCAAAACGAAGTAGAAGAATTGTACGTGCGAGACCGTGAGGTGGGCAACACCGTCTCATCCTCCTTCATCTAGAGTATTTGGGGCTATAGAATGATCTCTTGTTAAATATATACCTTAGAACCATGTAAGAACCGAGGAAGTTAAGAACCTTAATTGCACTACAATAATGGAAAAAATAGTCACGTGTGCATTCCGATCGACGCAACGCTCCTCGAGACAACGTCTGTCTTGTCTTCTCTGACTGAGGATACTCCTTTGGCCACCTTCGAACCACCAAATCAAAAATGTGGGCGCTCCTCGTTGCATCGCTGCCACTGCCATCTCATCGAAAAAGCGGATATCGATTACTTAAACAGGCAGGCCCAAGCGGGACGAACCGAGGCCCGCACCTTGTTTTTTTTCTTCCCTCGACAACCAAAACCGTTTGCACCCCCAGCCCCGTCACGTGCAGCAGCGTCATGCTTCCCAAATAGGCAAATGCACTCCGCCGGTCAACCGTTTTTGTGGAAGTCGCAATCGTTTTGTAAGCCCTATATGCTGCTGACGTAAGCGGACTATTGTGAAAACTGTGGCGTTTTTTCTTCCGTGAATTACACAACTTCTTCTCGTCATATAAGTGCATATGCAGACGCACGTTTGGCACGCAGGCGGATTTAGACCCAGGCTCTATCCAACTAGAGGTGCGGCTGCCGCATATGCAGCGAATACGTTTGACGGCTAGGTCTCGATAAGAGAAGACTCACGAATAGCCAACATTTCACTATGACGATGGTCGGAGCTTAGGAGGCACAAGGGGAGAACATGAAAATTTGCTGACATTGTCTGACAAATTATGCAAGAACCGTGGAGAGACTCTGGTGACTTCTTCTTTGGCGTTGATGACGCTCCTCTTTTCTTTTATAAAAGGACCGTTTCTCTTCTTTTTGCCAATCACTTCGCTCAACCATCTTGCAAACGTTTCGCTTTCGACCTTGACTTACATTGATCCATACCTAGACACACATACAAACTGTTTTCATAATGTCGGAGGTGACTTCTTCAATAGAGAAACACGAGGACAATGCTGTTCTTCAGAAGACCTCAACTTCAGAAAGACACATCACCTCCCGTGATGCAGATGTAACGTTGGCATTCATGGCCAAACATGACGCCGATGTTCCAGAAATAACACCAGAAGAAGAAAAGAAGTTGAGCAGAAAGTTGGTTGGAATCGTTGTGTTCTTGACTTCGATGACCAACTTGTTACTTTACTCGGATAAAGCCACTCTATCATATGCGTCTATTTTTGAGCTTTGGGCCGATACAGGACTAGACCAGAACAAGTACAACAATTCTTCCACTCTTTTCTACTGTGGTACTATTGTCGGACAGATCAACCTCCTTCTCGTCCAGAAACTTCCACTTGGGAAGTTGATGACTGCCATTTCTGTCTCGTGGACCATCATAATCTTCCTACACTGTACTGCTTTCAACTACAAAGGTATCTACGCTTTGAGATTCTTTTTGGGTTTCGTCGAAGCAGTTGCCGTTCCAATGCTTAATATCACAATGGGTCAATTTTTAACTGCTGATGAGAAGGCTGCAACTGCTCCTTTGTTCTATTCCACTTGTCTTGGTGTGACTATTCCAGTCGGTTTTATTGCCTACGGTATTCTATTCTCCAAATCCAGTGTTCCAATCTGGAAACTTTTCTTCATAATCATCGGTGGTTGTACTTTCCTATGGACTATTGTCATCTTCTTCTTATACCCTAGCAACCCAACTGATGCTGTATTTTTGACTGAAAAGGAGAAAATCTGGACCATTAGAAGAGTGCAAAGAACAACAGGTGCTTCGATCGAGCAGAAAGTTTTCAAAAAATCACAAGCAGTAGAGGCTTTGTTGGATCCAGTTTCTTGGTTATTTTTCTTCTTCTTCCTCTTACAACAATTGGCCAACAACTTGCCTTATCAACAGAACTTACTTTTTGAAGGTATCGGGAGAATTAATAATTTGGACTCAACTTTGGTTTCAGTAGCCTCAGGTGGTTTTGCAGTCATATGTTGTATCATTGCAACAACTTTTTTGTTCTACAAAACAAACTATACCGCATTCTCGGTTGTCTTTTGGACCATTCCTTCTTTAGCTGCGTCCATTGCTGTCGTGACAATCCCATGGGAGAAAAAGATTGCTCTTTTAGCAATGCTTTGTTTAGCTTCTCCACTTTTCGGTATTCCTTGGATCTTGATGTTCTCTTGGGCCTCCACTTCTTGTTCTGGTTACACCAAGAAGTTGACAAGAAATGCAATGGTTATCATCGGCTATAGTATTGCAAACGTCATCTCTCCTCAATTATGGAGGCAAAAAGACGGACCAAGATATATCCCAGCATGGATTGTTCAAATTGTACTTTCGTTCTTTGTTGCTCCGCTGATTGCCTTAGTTATTTGGTTTATCTTAAACAACAGAAACAAAGTAAGAAAACAAATTTTAGAACAAGAGGGTGGGGCAAAAGGTTTTGTCAGTGATGGCTCCAGCGGTGAATTAGAAGTGGATGGGGCTAATTTGGATCTTACGGACTTAGAAAATGATAGATTCATCTATCCTTTGTGAACAGGAAAACTTTTTCACTTTTTATTTAATTGCGTGGGCTGGGTCAAACGTTTATTGTGCTTTTTTTACTCTTTTTCCTTTATTTTTCTTATAGCTAATATATGTTGCTACGAAAGTAAAAACAAAAATCTAATATCTTGATAGCAAGCGGTCTTTATATTTCTATTACTGAAAGATGAGTGTAAAAAAACAGTTAAAAACAAAAAAGAATGTAACAAATTCTAAATTCTATATCTAAACTCAGGGTTTTGGAAATCAGTCAAATCGGCAAACTCCAAGTTATCAGGAATAACATATTTGTCTCCTTCTGCTTCTCTATTCTTATCTCTTCTTTTATTTTCCCAGATATTGTAAGCAGTTAAAACGCTCACCAAGAAAATGGCAGCACAATAACAACCAACAGCTCCAGACTTTGCGTTGTTATAGTGTGGTGCTTCCGTAGAACGGAAAGTTTGAGGTCCAATAACATTACCAGCAGAATATCCAATTAGTGTAATGGCATTAGTAAGTAACTTCTTAGTAAAACCAGCAGTATTGGATGTGACACAGGATGTAATCAAAACAATACCAACTGGTGAGATACCATAAATCCAGTAACCTACTAATGCAGCATTAGTATTTTTGGAGAAAGCTAGCATACAGCACATTGCTAAGACAACACATAAGTAGAAGAGTGCAATTGCCATTCTTGACTTGACGAATCTAGACACAACTGGAAGAATAGCTAGACCAAATAACTCAAAAGCACCGACAGGCATCTTCATAAGTAAAGACTTCAAGGTGGTGTACCCAAAACTCTTTAAGATAATGGTACCAAAACCTGAGATACCACCATTTGGAATAGCAACCGATAATGAAAGTAAGAAGTAAATCATGGTTCTTGGATCTTTACAGACTTCTACCGCCTGTTCCCACTTAAACTTCTTGTTACCGAAACCTTGGTTGTTGTGTCTAATTCTTTCAATAATAACTTCCTTTTCTCTTTCAGTTAAGAATTTAGCTTCAGTAGGGGTGTTTGGCATAATCAGCAAAATGAGGAAACCATTAATAATCGTCATCAAACCAATGACCAAGAATAAAATCTTGTAACCGCTGATTGAGTAAGAAGCACTATGCTTGTACAAAGCAGAAGAGACTGCTGACAAGAAAATGGTGCCCAAACCATTAAAGCCGTAGAAAACACCTGTACGACCAAAATGTTCACTGTGTCTGTAGTATTGGTTTAAAATAATGACGAAAATAGGGGCAACAAACGATTCTAGAAATCCAAGGAAAACACGCAAGAACATAAAGGCGGCATATGTTTTAGGAGTACAATGCAAACATTGAATAGTACCCCATAGTATAATGATTAAGGAAACGAATCTAACTGTTGGAACTTTTTGCAAAATAATGGCTGCAAATGGAGAGCCAAAGACATACCCTAGATAAAAACCCGAGTTTGTCCAAGAGTACATTTGACCAACCATATTATAATCCTTTTGGATACCCATGATGGAAGCAAAGGAAATACCTGTCTTGTCCATAAATTGGTTCATGTATAAGAAACAGAAAAGAGGCATAATAATCATGTCTAATTTCCTACGAACTTTGGCGTCTTCCTCGGGAGAAATTTCAACATGACCATGCGCTCTTGCAAACTCTAGAGCCTCATCCAAATGGGCGTCATCATGAGCAATGTGAACCACCTTACCAGAAGGTGAAATAACAGTGTCCAACGCAGTGAAGTTGTCTACGGAAGAGACCCCAACTTCCACGTTCTCCTTTTCAATGGTAGCATTTTGCCCATGACTACTGGAGGCAGAAGTCATATTGTCTAAACTTTGTTGCTTTTTGTTGATGTGCAAGTAAGAAGTTAAAAGAGTATAACAGATAAATGGTTCTTCAATCCCAAATGCTCTTCCTGATATTTTCAGATGTAACCGGAAGTACTTATATTTAAGAAATAATGCGATGAATACAGAGAAGGAACTGATAAGGCCCACCGATACAAGTAATAATCATATTTGATAAGACGATGGCTGATTATTAGTAGCCCAAACAAAACATGATTATGGGTTGACTGATCTAGGACATCAATGTACTTCGACTGCCCGACAGAAACTTCCGAGCTCTTATCGGAAACGGCGACGGCGGTCGAAAAATACACCCACTCGCATTTTCTCGGCCGCTAAGCGCGCTAAAGCCGCAGTGCGGGCGAAAGGTACCGACTTTCATGTCCGAGCCATCAGTAAGTATCCGGAGATGTATCTGGATAAGATACTTATTGGCAAAGATATCCGCTTAGAGCCGTTTTGTTGGCTTGATCAAAAGCAACTGCCTTAGAGTTTGTTTCTTACATTCATCAATCTGTTGAGCCAAGAAACTGGATCAAAATGGGACAAACTATTTCCACTGAGAACTGCCCCCCATATAGTTTGGAAACCCCAAAAAATGGAAAACTGACTGGTATTACATTCAAGGATCCAAAAACAGGTAAGCCAGCTTGCCACAGATTAGCCCAAGTACCTTACGCCTATCCATGCGAAGGTTCTACTCGGTTTACTTTACCTGAAGCTTTGCCAAGCGACTATGATTATACCGGAGAATATAAGGAGTTTGGCTTGAAATGCCCACAACCATCAGTCCCTAATCCCCATTTCAGATATCTCAAATCACCAAGCAAAGAAGTTATCCAATACTCAAATATCTGGATTCCAGCTTCGGACAGGTACAAACCTGAAGGTGGTTGGCCTGTTCTCATTTATATCCACGGTGGATGGTTACAATACAATACTCCAAACACAGACAATTTCAATGTTGTGGAAATGTTCAGCGATGAAAATTTTATGAACAAATTTATTTTGGTTGTCCCTGGATACAGATTGAACATGTTTGGTTTTCTTTCCGGTAAGGAATTGCTAGAGGAAAACCCACTTAACTCTAACTTCGGTTTCTGGGATCAGAGAATGGCCATTGAGTGGACTTATAAGAACATCAGTGTATTTGGAGGTAATCCTGAGAAGATTTCAGTTGGTGGGATCTCTGCTGGCTCTTACTCTACCTTTTTCCAGTTAGCCTATGAAATGTACCATCCTGAATGTTTGCAAATTATCAAACAATGTTGCTTCTTCTCCAATCTGGTTTACATACAACCAAAGACTATTGAAGAAAGTCAAGATCAATTTGACGAGATAATTGACAAACTGAACATTGATAAAAACCTTTCCAGCCACGAAAAGCTGGAAAAGCTTAGAAAGTTAGACACTAATTTTATTGAAGATTTTATACCTACACTCACATTACACACTTTTAGAGCTGTGACTGATAATCATTTCATCTCACCTAGGATTATCAAAGACTTGAATTCTGGCAAGTTCTGCCAAATGATGAAAGATAAAAAGCTAAGAATTTTGAACGGAGAAGTCGACAACGAGAGGTATAAGTACTCATTACTCAATACTCCTACCACTATTGATGAATTGCCAGTTCAGGTTGAAAACTACTATCCTCGTTCAGTTGTCCCAACATTGTTGAATTTGTATGAGGCAAACCCAGAGGACTTTGAAGGTCTCTCTGAGCCAAAGCTAAAAGAAAAATTGAGAATTAAGTATGGAGCAATAGTTGGTGATGGCCAAGTTTATTCATCTGCTAGAGGTTTAATCAACAAGCTGGTCGAGAGCGGATTTCCAACTGAAGATATATTCCGTTACAGGATAAGTTTCAGGGCAAAGTGGCTAGATGAGCATCTTGAAAAGGATTGGAAAGTTCCACACGGTGCTGATTTAAGTATCTGGTTCTACAATGTACGTAAGGGCTACACCGAGGAGGAAAGAATTCAACTTAACAAATGGCTAGTACCATACTTGAAGTTTTTGAACTTCCAGCAGCAAATAGATGAATGGCCCACCTCCGACGTTAAGAAAATCAGGCTCTTCCGGGAAGATGGTACAGAAGAGTACATGCAAGATCCAGACTGGGATTGGGGTGTCAAGGTCTCAAATACAGTTTACCAATCTCAAGTAGATACTTTAAAGTCAAAGATTTGAGAACACAAGTGTTGAAGACATTTGCGCATTCAATCACTGTATAACTAGATAGAGTAAAATAGATTACCATTTTTAGACTAAAACCTTCTTTTAATCGGCCAACAGCTGAGACTTTTCACCAGAAGAATAAGTACAAGAAAGTGTCAAAACGAATTATGCTTCTAAATTGCCTCTGCTAAACATTCCAAGGGCAGTCGCAGTTCTCGCATTAAATAATTATCCTTATCATAGGGACACGGAGATAGTACTTATATCGGCAGATCGATCATTCTGAAATAGAAAGAAAGCTCGATCTGAGTCAACTATGTGCAAATCATAAAAAATTCCAAAGGCTTATCTACACACACAACCGTTTCTACCAGGTTTATTTACACTTCTGTAGATAGGGCATGCAGATAACTTGAGTATAACGTTTCAAGCGGTGAACCAGCGGTAGCGGAAACTTTAATCATACGGCGGCAATGTATGTCCGCGAATAAAGTAAGAACCGCAACCGATAAGCGGAGACGAATCTGTCGATACCCGCAGCTCGTATGTTTGAATTTGTACTGGATTCTAGAAAAATAAACAATACATCTAGTACTCGCTACCGAACCAAAACTTTGAACCCTCGTCGAGGAAAGCATATGCATCATAATAATCATCATTCTCAAAAACATTCGAGTTGTCCAAACCCGTACCCAAATACGTGTTATAACCGCCAAACCCTTTGGCAAGTCTGCTATTAATTTCATTTTCACCTTCGTAAACTGTATCATCATCTAGTGGGATCCTATCATTAGGTTCATAGTTTTCCTCCCGTGCAGGAGTGTTTTGTGGTTCAGTTTCCCTTATTTTCTCCCATACAAAATCTCTGAACTTAGTCAACCTCTCAAACCTCTCAACTTTCGACGAATGCCAGAAAGTTGTCAAGAAAGCTAATGACTTTATTGATAAGTCTATAAGACCGACTCTCAAATCACCCGTGTTATGATTCAACTCAACTTCTTCCTCGTCTACCGTATATTCATGCTCTTTATCTAATGCGGAAAAGTTCAAATGTTGATCCGGGAATTTTTGAATATGAGAAATAACGATATACATTGCTTGGAAAGGTATTGCAAACCTGTAAAACCAAATTGATTCGGGTATCACAGACATACCAAGCTTGACTTTATAGATTGATTCATTTATCAATAGCATTGATTGTAAAACCAAATCTGTCGTTATGTTTCTATTGTAGTTATCGTACTCCTTATACTTCATTGAGTACTTCAAAGCACTTACCAACAACATCGATTTATGCAATCCCAATCGCGTTTCAGTTATTAACCATTTCCTGTATCTCAAATCTCTGTCTTGGTTCTCCATGATTTTTTTATTGATTGCGTTGACGATTGCTATCGAGTTAAGATACATTGTTTCAATTTCTTCAAATTCATCAAATTCAGATTTTTTAATTTTGTTGAACTCAAATAGTAGTTTGTTCCAAACCATAGTATTGCACAACCTGCCTGACAAGAAAAGAATGTGAATATCATTTAAAGGTAAATTGTAAATCTCATCGCATTCGAAAAAATCAGGGTGCATGTTGGGCGGGAATCCGGAATAATAAGCTCCTAGGCCATCCAAATACCACACAAACCTGTAGATTATGCTCCTCATTGGCAACTCATTTGAGTCTGTTGTCAAATTTCTATGTAAACCAAATATCTGTGCATATTTGACCAAGTTTGTGATTTGGACAGAGACAGAGTACCCGTTAGCAGAGCCAACATAGTATAAGAGCGTTAAGCCTATTATGATTGACATGGAAGGAGTTGTATCTGAGTTCAACTTCCTTCTCAAATTTTCGATACATTCGAAACATGCAGTTCTTAAGTTTTCACAATCTAGATTCTTCAAACTCTCATTCTTCAAACAGTCCTTTTTATACTTGAGCGCTTTTAGCAAGGCGATATTTGTGCAGCTGCAAAAATAGATTGCAAACATTACCACAAGAAAATTCTGATCTTCAAAACTTTGACTATCATCCCAGAACTTTCTATATTCATAAAGAAACTCTTGTGGGTCGACAATAGGGACAAAGGGAGCAATATAGGTGAAGAAATGATCGACCAACAAGTCGGAGATTTCACGAGTAGGCACTTTTGATTTGATCTCTTTTAGCGAGTGCATCGGATAGATAATCTTGGAGAAGTCGAAGATTGCCAAAGCCTTATTTTTCAAACTGTTCAGATTCAAAACCATTGACACATTCCCTGCATGGTCATAGTACGAGAAAAAGCATGTAGGAAAAAATTTGGAATATTCTCCTGTCGAACTGACAATGATGGTAAAGTTCTGATTTTCCTTTTGGCTCAACCTAGGATTAATCTCAGTGTTGAGAACATTTTGCAAGGTTGATCCGCTATTACTTTCGCCCCGATCTGGTGTCTCTGTGCTTGAATCCACTACATCTTCGGCTGCAGAAACCGGAGCACCTTGTCGGACTTGAAACCGTTCATCGATCTGCTTTTTCGTGAAATATTCACAGCTTGTTCTTGCTCGTACACACCTCAAACAGGAAGGTCTGGTCTTATCGCATTTTCTCTTAGCCTTGAAGCAGCGTTGGCATGAATATATCTTCCTATTTCTTACTATTTGATCTCTCTTTTCCTGCTCGGCTGTACGTATCCGTTTTGTCATCACGGGTTGTCGCTCGATGTGGTATGTGGCGTTGAGTTTTGCGTGTCACTTTTAGCAGATTCTCGTTGGCTCCTAACGTTGATTACTTCCTTAGGACCGCAACTTTGAGGAATCGTTATCTATTTCTCCATTTCTCCACCGCTGCTACAACCAAACCGCGAGATCGTTACTCCACGGCGCCCTTCTAATCGACGCGTCGATGACTCTTTGAGCCGTTCCGGAGTCATTTTCCGAAGTCATTGAATCATCACCTGCTAATTATTTCAAGTCAAACGGCTTTTGTGCGTTTTTTTTTAATTAACCATGCATACAACCGGAAAGAACGGTTGATAGCAGACAGACAGCATTGTCGAGCTTGTTTCGAAAAGATCATCAGAATGTCTGAAAAGGGCACTACCATGAAAGAACCAGCAAATAATGCTGATGATGGGACGGAGAAGTTTTCTCTTGTCGAAGACACTACCACGAGTTTGGATGAAAACGTATCCATTGCGGTGGTCAAACTTCCTTTCAAGCTGAAATGGAAGATCGATTTCATGATTATGCCGTTTTTCATAGCGATCTACTTCCTTCAATTCTTGGACAAGTCGTTGCTCAACTACGCTGCGATCATGGGAATAAAGAAAAACCTACACGGGAACCAATTTGCCAATTTGGGTACCATTTTCTACGTTGGCTTTGTGGCCACGGAGCCAATCGCTGCCTACTTGATACAGAAACTGCCTGTAGCCAAGTATTTGGGAGTCAATATCTGCTGCTGGGGCGCAGTGGTGGCATTCCACGCATGTACGGAAACTTATGCCGGCTTGATGATTGTCAGGGTGCTTTTGGGAATCTTTGAGGCCTCGGTTGCCTGCTGTCTGATAATCATCATGGGGATGTGGTGGACCAAGCCTGAACAATCAAGACGGACCTGTGTGTGGTTCATGCAGATTGGGATGGCCCAGATAGTTGGCTCTCTACTTTCGTTTGGGTTCCAGCACGTCCACTCTACATCGATTGCAAGCTGGCAGATCATGTTCATCTTCATGGGCATCATTACCTTCATTGTGGGCGTGCTTACAATTATCTTTCTTCCGGACAACCCGCTCTCGTGCAGATACTTGACGGAGGAAGAGAAGGCGATAGTGCTCGACCACATTCGGGGTAATAACATCGGTCTGGAAAACAGAACGTACAAGTTCTACCAGGTGAAAGAGATGTTGTGCGAGGTGGAGACGTGGATCATGTTCCTCATTGTCATCTTCTCGTTGACCGACGGGGGAGGTCTCAACGTTTTCTCGTCGCAAATCATCAAGACGTTCGGCTTCTCCAACGAGGTGTCTGCCATCATCCAGATACCCATCGGGTTCGTGTCGATCGTGTCCGCCGTGCTGTGTTGCTGGGTCACCAGCTTCACCGGGGAGTATGCTCTCATGCTGGCGTTTGTCACTGCTCCGTCCATCCTCGGCGCCGCTCTCTTCATGGCCTTGAGCGAGCAGTACCGCGTGGGCAAGCTTTTTGGAGTCTACCTCCTCGGCTCCAACGGTGCTGTGGTTGCACTAGCGTACGCCTGGAACGCCTCAAACACGTCTGGCCACACCAAGAGAACAGCAAAGAATGCCATGACCCTCATGGCGTTCTGCATAGGGAACCTCATCGGCCCACAACTGTTCCAGGCAAATGACGCTCCCGGATACACCCCGGCCAAGATAGTGCTTCTCGTGTTTCTTGCCGGAGCGTTCTGCCTCTCTGTGCTGCTGCGAGCTGTGGTTGTCCGTGAAAATAGACGTCGGGACAAGCTCTACGGCGTTCACGCTACCCGGGACGTCCTAGAGATGGACCTCACGGACCGCGAGAACACCACCTTCCGCTACATCTACTGAAATTAGCACCGAGATAAGCAAACATGCCACCTCTTTCTATCTAATCTGGCGAATGCCTTTCGAAACACCCCTTTTTCGGTGATCTGTCTGTAGAAAACATGTCTGTCTATATATGTCCCTCTTCCATGCAGCTACTCCGACGGTTTCCCCGCCGCAGCAGCCATAGTGGGGCGTTTCCGCGGGCATTGGGCGGCGGCGGCGAACCACAGACCGGCCCAGCCGAGCACAAACGAGCGGCACCCGCCGACGCGTCGGCCGCTTCCCACGCATTTCTGGCCGGAACACTGGAGCGGCCGGCCTTCTGGCGACTTTCAAAACGGCGCCGGGCACGTGATAACGGACAATTTTGCAGCAGGATTACATGTTGGTCCGCGGACCGCAGCCGGAGGTTACCGCCACAATTGGCTCTTGAAAACGACCTGGCGGGTTTCCCAATTTAACCGGTCTGGGGAAAATTTTCTTTTCTGACACATTTTTCAGGTGAGCTCTTCACCTGCTTAAAAAGAGAGGGGGAATCCAGATCTGAGTTAAAAGATAGGGAGGACGGTTGCCAAGATGCGTGGTCGTGGTGGTGACAGACGTTCTATTCCTGGTGAAAGAAACAGCTAGAACTCAGGTTTGATACTTGAAGCTTCCTAATTTCATACCGGATATCAGAGATAGATAGATAGCTAGTCATCACACAACATGTTCGCTGTTTTCGCTCCCTGGTCTAGGCTTAAGTGGGGCATCTTCCCCGTCGAAAGAATAGTGGAGGAACCACAAGAGTCTGAAGACAAATCCACAGACATCGTATACCACAAGGAGAAAGACTCGGAGTCGTTTGCATCGCAGACCGAGTCTTTAGAAAGCAATCCTTGCGATACCATCGAGTACAGGAAAGAGAGTGACAGAAAATGGTATCACTTCTTTGACGAATACGAGTTCCGTCAGTCGAAAAAGGTGAGAAGTACGCACAAATGGTATCACTGGTTCAACGAGAACGACACTCCTGCAGAGAAGAAGTTGATCTTGAAGCTCGACGTCTTGTTATGCTTCTATTCCATGATGGCATACTGGGTGAAATACTTGGACCAGACCAACCTTAACAACGCCTACGTCAGTGGTCTTAAGGAAGGTATCGACATGAAGGGTAACGACCTTGTCCATACCCAGGCCGTCTTCACCGTTGGTGCGATTGTTTTCCAAATCCCATTCATGTACATCCTATACAGGGTGCCTCTCAGTTATGTCTTGCCAGCTCTGGACATCTGCTGGAGTTGTTTCACCCTCGGCTCCTACAAGGCAAACAACGTCCAACACTTACAGGCAATGAGATTTTTTGTTGGTGTGTTTGAAGCTCCAGGCTACTTGGCCTACCAATATCTCTTTGGAAGTTGGTACAAGGTGGACGAGATCACCCGTCGGTCCATGGTTTACTACATCGGCCAGTATCTCGGTGTTTTAACTTCGGGCTTGTTGCAAGGATCCATCTACAACTCCTTGAATATGGTCAACGGCCTCGAAGGTTGGCGTTGGATGTTCATTATTGATGCCATCATTTCCTTCGCCGTCGGTATCATTGGATTCTATGCTATTCCAGGTACTCCAAAGCAATGTTACTCCATCTTTTTGACTGATGAAGAAATCTTGCTTGCAAGAAAAAGATTGAGTAAAAACAATACTGCAATTGATGTCACCGAACAGAGATCCTTCTTTGACAAGAAGCTTTGGAAGAAAGTGTTCACCTCCTGGCACGTCTACGTCCTGACGCTCTGGAACATCTTTTGCTGGAATAACAACAATGGTACCTCTGGTGCATACTTGCTTTGGTTGAAATCCTTGAATAGATACAGTGTTGGAAAAGTCAACCAATTGGGTGCAGCCACTCCTGCCGTCGGCATTCTTTGGTTGATTCTCACGGGTTGTTATGCAGATTTATTCCACTCACGTTGGCAAGCCATCATTTGGTCCCAAATTCTTAATATCATTGGAAATATCATTTTGGCTGTTTGGTATGTTCCGGAAGGTGCAAAATGGTTTGCATTTATTCTTCAATACACTGGTTGGGCAATGGCCCCGGTCTTATACTCTTGGATGAATGATATCTGTCGTGAAGATCCACAGTACAGAGCCATCATCTTGGTCATCATGAACATCATGGCACAGACATCTGTGGCGTGGATTTCGGTCTTGGTTTGGAAGACTGTCGAAGCTCCTCGTTACTTGAAGGGTTTTACTTTCACTGCTTGTAGTGCCTTTAGCTTAAGTGTTTGGACCTTTGTTGTTCTCTATTATTACAAACGACAAGAAAGACAAAATGCAGCAAAGAATGGTATCATTCTGGTGTCTGATGACCATAACGAAATTGAAAAGGCACACAGTGCTGAGGAGACTGAGGTCATTCACTCCTGAAAATATTAGCCAATCTGACCTTTTAAGCCCATTCTCGAATGGAACATATATAGCTTTTTAATAGACTCCCTAATTACTAATTACCTTAATACATTATTGCTTTACTAATCTGAATTCAAAAATTTCTTCATGTTTCTTTAAGAAGTCCATTTTCGGAAACTATTTCTGTAGTAACCGCATTATCGGTAATGATACAGAATTTCTAGCCAAAGCTATAAGTGTCGTGAAAAGTTAAGTTCAAACGTTTTGACTCTTTTAACTTCACATCCACTTCTCAAAGTTCACTTAATTTTTGTCATAGAGATATAAAAAGGGGAAATACAGTACAAAAAGATCGTTACAGAGTGTACCTAAACAGAACATTTTCTTTGTCAGTCAAATCAGCAAATTCATAATTCTCAAAATGAGGAAATTCAAGTTCACCTTTGGCCTGCAATTTATCTCTCCTTCTGTTCTCGCTCCAATAATTATAGTAAACCCATGCAATTAGAATTAGGGAAAAAGCAAGGCACACAACCATGGCAATTTGACCTCCTCTATATTTAGGAGCTTGAGAAGAGATAAAAGTTTGTGGACCAATCAAGTTACCGACAGAATAACCAATTAAATAGAGAGCATTGACTGTGAGCTTCTTAGTGTGACCAGCAACATTAGATGTGAAACATGATAAGCAACAAATCATTCCGATAGGACAAAGGTTGTAGAGGTAATATCCTGCTAATCGGGCATGGGGACTTTGTAAAGGGAACGCAAGCATACAAGATGCAATTAAAGAAAGCCCAACAATAAATGTTGCCATACCCAATTTATGGTTGATAAATTTGTTGAGCCAGGCAAACAAAATACACCCACCTAGTTCAACACCACCACCAATAAGATTCATTAAAAGTGTGTGAGTTGAAGAGTAACCGAAAACACCCTTCAAAAGAAGTGAGCCAAAATTCGTTAAAGCACCATTAGGCACTTGAAACGCAACTGAGAAGAAGAAGAAAATCCATGTATTGACATCCAATATCGCTTCTTTGAACTGATGCCACTTAAAATGCCTGTTACCAAAACCTTGTTGATTGCTTTTGATTCTGATGACAACCTGCTTTCTTTGCTTGGTATTTAAGAACCAAGCTTTGGCAGGTAGATCTGGAATGTGGAATAAAATCATGAAACCAACAGCAATGGTCATGCATCCAATAACAATAAACAAAACTTTCCATGCATCTAGAGTATATGTGTTTGGTCTTATTGCTAGGCCGTATGCAATTGAACTACCAATGATGGTGCCCAAACCATTTGACGAAAACCAAATAGCTGTTCTCAAAAATTGTTCATCGGCTTTGTACCACTGACCAGTGATGATGACCATGGCAGGTGTAACAGCGGATTCTAGAATTCCTAAAATAGTTCTAAGAGTAACGAAGCCTGCATAATTTGCAGGAGTTGCATGTAAACAGATGATCAAGCCCCACAAGATGATTGTGAAAGAGACAAATTTAGCAACTGGAAATCTCTGCAATGCGATACTCATTGGGAATTCAAATATCAAATAGCCCAAGTAGAAGGCTGAACCACACCAAGAGTATTGATTGCCATGCATGTGGTAGTAACTTTGTAAACCCATGATAGCAGCATATCCGGTTGACACCTTGTCCATAAACTGGAGAGCATATAATAAACAAATTAGAGGTAGCAGGTAGAAATCTATTTTCCACACAAGTTTATTCTCTTCCTCGTGTGTTAATTCCACATCTTCAGCTTCTGCTTCAATTGCATATTCCATTGCTTCATCGACGTCACCCGTGACGTCGATCATTTTACCATCGATCGATTTGACATGAGTGACAATATTTTCAGTGCCGATATTATCTTTGGAAAAAATAGAATCGACATCGGTGTTATCACTCAAATTCACCGGTCTATCGTTATTGTTATGGCTTTTTTCATCTGCTTTGCCCATTATCAGGTAAATCTATTAAAATTGTTCAATTTACCGAAGAAAACTGAGACTAATTGGAAGGATCAAAAACAAGAACAAAAGAAAAGGAAAAAGGAGGTTATTGCTCTTTGATATATCATCAGTACAGTCCATCCACATCCACATCTATTTACCAGTGATGCAAGACAAATTCTTGTTTAGACAACCTGCTACAGCATGAGTTGAGTTAGGGAAAGGAACATATAATATTAGTTTCATTGTGGAGAGATCTATACGGCTAACAAAAAGAATCCACTTCCCCATATTGTAGTACAAGCCACAGCGAAGCTGGGCAGTTTGTATCTCCCTTTGGGTTACAGCAATCAGTTTATCGACAGGTGAGCTTACAAAGAGTCTGTGGAGAGACTGAGGACAGGAATGGCATTTTCGACCGTGGCAATGGCTCCAGCTGAATTTCACAGGCCACAGAGAAGCATGGCTAAAGAATAAAACACAAAGGCAGAAAGGAGATAAGGGGAGGCCGACGCGGACTAAATTGTTGAAGCAGATGCCACAATTCACAGCTGCAATGAGAAATATATCGACTCTCTCACGGCATTGTAACTTAGGCGAAAAAGGAAAGGAGTGTTTCCACGTTTCAGCCTGCCATCCACACTCTTTGAAACAACAAGTTTATAGAACTTTTTGCAATGCTACTGGACATGAGTCTTGGTGGAAGCAAAGAAAATGCATCGGAGTTTTTACAAAGTCATCACAGAGGTACCACAGTAAAGACTTTTCACCCTCGTAAGTTACAATGCTAAACGTAAATGCAAATTATGCAAATTATATACACAAGATTATAGAGGTTCATGTAGACTCTCAGTTATCGGTATGCTCATCTGGTTCTTGGAGAAAGTCCCAGTCCTCAAATCCGTCTTCATACATGCCCGCCAAGTTCTTTTCAATCAACACTAAGTCTCTCTTAGTGGCAACCTTGTTGTATTCTTTAAACTCCTTGTCAGTTAACAAGCAGCTGTCAAGAATCTTCTGTAACTTGCTTGGCTTGATTTTAAATCCAATGAGAACAATTTCTTGTCTTCTGTCCTCGTGAACACCTTGGAAATCTTTTCGGATTGACTCGACGGTTTCATTGTCCTCAGGCCAGAATTCTTTAGCGGTTGCGCCAAACCATGGTGGACCAGCATTCAGCGTAAGCATAGATCCAGCAGAACTCCATTCTCCCCGTAAAATATACCTCGTTGCCAACCAAAAGAAACCCTTGGATCTAACAACCGTCCCAAATGGTGACTTTTTCTTGTTTTCCAACATTTCCTCTTTAGTCAATTCTTCGTCATCCTCGTCTTCGTCTTCGTCTTCGTCTCCTTCTCCTTCTCCCCCATCTTCTTCTATGTCTTCTTCTCCTTCCTCTGGATTATCATCTTCTTCCTCCTCATCCACATCATCTTCCTCCCCACCTTCTTGCTCGGGCATAGAGACTCTTTCGATGATCTGGAACTTATCACAAAGCATATCGTATAACCTCTTTGGGTGAAATGGCTTTCGAGCTCTGTACACAAAGTTGTTAATGCCGTACTCTTCAGTTTCTGGTTTAGGAGTTATTCTCTCTTTGCTTAAATCATCACCATATCCTACTCTTGCATTAGATTCATCCAAGCTTCTCAACCAACCGGAAGAGGTAATTGCCTTGGCAAAGTTGAACAGCTTCGTATCAAGCACTTGATTGTTGCTGACTTTGGAATAATCTGTGGTGATAATACGAGCAACAGGATTCAAGGTCGTGACAATCTTTTTTACCTTCTTCAAAAGTCGCTTGGAAATTCCACTGGCTTTGTTGATTACAATCACGTCAGCAAATTCAATCTGATCAACTAGCAAGTCTGTCACAGTTCTGTCCTCTTCGTTCATAGAATTATTTTTTGAGCCCCATCTATCGGCCAAGTAGTCAGTGGTTTCGATATCATCGGAAAAGTTTACAGCATCAACAACTGTAACACAAGTGTCTAGTCGTGCAAGTTTGTTTAATCCTCCCATACTGACAATATCCTTAAGTAATTTGATATCCTCGTCATTTTCAGCAGTTTCAGCCATTAGCGCAGAAAATTCCTGAGAGAAAGTCTCTGCAACCTGCATTGGCTCTCCAATTCCAGTACTTTCAATAATGATATAATCAAAATCATCATTTTTGGCAATAGTGATCAACTCTTCTAGCAAGTCACCACGAAGAGTACAGCAGATGCAACCATTCTGGAATTGAATCACTTTCTCCTTAGTAGTCACCACCTTATGACCCGTTATCAACTCCGCATCGATATTTAAACTTGATATATCGTTGATGATCACGGCAATCCGAAAACCATGCTCTTGTTTTAAAATGTTCTCCAAAAGCGTAGTTTTACCACTTCCTAAGAAACCAGACAATAGGGTCACCGGAATAGGCTTGTTCAGCGTTTCCTTCACTGGCATCTTTGTTATTTTTTCTTATCTCTAAAATACTCAAAAAAAAAAGTAAAAATGCTAGCTGAAGTCGCCATATAGGTAATAGGATTCATAGTCTTCTTTCTTCAAATGCTGCTTAACCTTGCCTATTATATATTTGAGATTTGTTTCTGATTTTCACTTTTGAAGACCATAGCAAATCTACCGAATAGGTTAAATGATAGTGGCTTAAGAATATGATTTGTAATTTTTTTGCTATAGAACCTACAGGGTGCTCAATTAGTAATAAGCTATCTTGATTGGCGGATGAAAGAATTTTTCAGCCATCTTTGTGCTAATGAATAATGGGACCTAGTGTTCCAGGAACACGTACAATCTGAATGATAACCTTTGTGGTTGCGAGTACCAATCAAATTTTCGAGCTTCACAAAAAATTTGAAAAGCAAATCTCATAATTCTACAGTAGTGGTTTCCACACGAGTCTTTTGAACTTCCTATGAGATTTTACAAAACTGAAAACTTCTTGAAAGGGAAATCTTTCTTCATTTCCGTGATTTCTAGAGAGAAGGTGGGAGGATAGACAAAAAGGTACATTACATAAGTAAATTTCAGATGTGAAAAATTGTATGTCTAGCATCAAAAACAAAAGCTTCCACGATTGATTAATGGTGAGAATGAAGCTTTTAGTTGTAAAAAAAAGATCCTTTCTGTTTCGAAAGAACTGAACCTGCTATATATTTATAGTCGCCACAAGCTTAAAAGCACCACATTCTTGAACGTGAAATCCGGAAGTTGAAATAATATATGAGCAGTTTAAACAGGATTGCTAAAGCATTTAGCGTACTCTGGCTCTCACAACACATGAACAAGCAGTAAATGGGAAAGTCTGTTCAAGGAGTAAAGCTGAATTTATACATCAAGCCGAGAGAATTATAATTGAATCCGGAATCAATTTTTTGTCTAATGGAAAATTAGAATAACGTTGTAATATAAAAAGTACTTAATATCTTTAGCTAAGTATAGCACTAAAATAGGTATGTCGCTAATGTCAGTACCAAGTAGTATAAATTCATCTGCATTGAATTAGCACTATTTTTAGTGTTGAAAGGTTGATTCAAGTCCAAAATACTGGGGGACTTCGATACTTTCACAGAGCTATCACTGATACTTTTGATAGTTTTGCTGTTAGTACATACGGCTTTCATAGCTACTGAAATAACTTTCTCTTCCAGCCCCAGCATTCGTAGTACCAAGAGCATATACACCGCTTTTTCTGAAGGAAGCACGTGAAATCGTTAGCATACAGTTTCAAGCCTTTCTTTATTAAAACGGAACAGCTAGCTTAAAAATTCTTACCAGTTCCCATCAGTTAGTCATCGACTATTAAAGAGCCATTGGTTGCAATGTATCCTGATATTGGATTTGTACCATTTGCGATGTGTATCTTGTTATTGTCGCCGAAGTAAATGGATGCTTCCAATAAAACATTTCCAGGTGCATAAAGCATTACTAAATAAGCAAAAGTAAAGCTGAAACAATTCAAAAATAAAAATAATAAAGTTACTGCAAACTTCATGGTAGTATCAGTTACTTTGGAAAACATTTCAGATTGATGGGGCGTAAAGCATTTTATCTTGAAAGCGAGAATGAAATGGGAAGGGCAAGTGGTACTGTTGTTTATAAGCTTTTCTGTTTGTTCCAAATGTGTACAAAGGAAAGAAAATATTGCGACTTGACGAAATGGATCGACTTGAATCAAACATCATTTTGAAACCAGCTGCATACCTTGTGCTCGTAATTTGCTCATATAGTACTTTGAAGAAAAAAGAATGAGTCCGCCTCTTATTTTTGCAATCATAAATTAGCATTTGCCCAACAAAAGCAACACCAGGATCAGTAGGCAACTATACTATTTATACCTCGAACACTTTTTGAATAATTATAGAGGTGTATATGGATAACTTTGGAGGGAGTCGCCAACTAAAGAAGCAGTACTAGTAATTATGAGCATTTAATCACAAAACATTCGAAGCATGGTTTCTTCAAAGAGAAAGCCAAAGAATCTACCTTCATAGCTGATATTCTCTGCTATACAGCCGATTCAATTCGAAGAAAAGGTTTATTCTATCTATTGTCAGTTTCTCGGGTTTATTGGGGACCTTTCTCTGGAAATACTTATATCACATTATTCAGGCACTTCTCAGATGAGTTTGGTGTTTCTGAGTCTGCAATAAATGGAACTGTGTCATGTTTTATGATGGTGGTTTTAATTTTCCCGTTGGTTGGTCGTCAGTGAGTGACCATGGGGTCGGAAATTTCTATATATCATCTCTTTGATAATATTTATGGTATCCAGCATTTTGCTATCGACGTTGCCGAGGCATTTATCCGTTTTGTACGTTTTTCGTCTTTTCCCAGCAATAGCTGTCTTAACAATTTCATCAGAAATGGGTGTGGTTGCCGATATTTTTGAAATAAGGGAAAGAGGAAACTCTGTATGACAATTCCTGTTAGGACCAGTATTGGGCCCCATTAAGGGCCACTTGCAAGTTTTATATGAGTAAAGCAAGTTGGAGATGGGATTTGTCTTATTATCTATTATTGGGAATTTGAAACTTTTGAAAATTTGTTCCTTTGACCTGAAACATTAAGATGCTTGATTGGGGATGGCTCATATTTGGAGCAAATCCAGAGCTGGATCCTCAAACCATGCCTCAAGCAAAAGTGTATTCTTCAAGGAACAGAATTAACCAGGTACCCCCGTCCCAGTCATTTGAAAAACTATTTCACTGTTATTCGACAAATTAACGTTACTTTTTGTTCGATAACTAAAAGTTTGACATTTTCATTATTCTATTCTATCCTTACTACCTTGGAAAGTGTTGTGTAGTTCAAGTATGGATATATTCCTTCGGAATCATGTTTGTCATAACTTGGCATTGGAACCTTAATGGTATTAGGATCTTTGGCAACAGCACATCTAATAGATCTCATTAGGAGCTATACAATAAAGAGAAACGAAAACTAAACCTGAGTATAGGTTTACATTCCAAATACCTGGCATGCTACTTTTGAGAATTATATTGGTAGAAACACATCATCTCTAGTTCTGTCCTTACTTCTCTAGCTAGTGTTGGATCAACGTCTACTTGGATTGCAATTCCACCTATCTGTTGGAGTTATCCAGTAAGCAGCCGTCAACTTTCGTAGCAATAGGAAATGCAATTGGTCAGCCATAAGTTCAGTTATAATATATCCATTGATTGTGAGGATGGGATTTGGACAGTATTTCACTGGTTTGAGCTTTGGTTGTTTTTTCTGAATCCTTTCGAAAGGTATGCAAATATGGACGGGAATGTAAAAAGGTAATGAATTTCGGTATTAGTGTTTCATGAACTATTACACTTTCCAACATGGGAACAGCGTGTCATGGCGTTCCAACGACATTAATGAATTATTTCATTAATCAATTACGCCATACCTCCATATATAGGGATAATTTATCGAATGTAGCTGTCAAATAAAAGTTTATGACTCCGATAAAATCTTTACGGAAAGATATGAAGAACAATGAATATTTCACACCTTCCAACAGACCGGTAGTATTGCGAGGGTGTTTTTCCCGGATCTCCGAAACGCAGCAATTGAAAAAAGGCGAAGAATCGTTATCTGCCGGCGGGGTTGGTCGTGATTTGATTGTACATTGCTTATTTGCCTCTGCATTCAAATCTGTTGTACTCCTTTTTTGAGGTTAGGGAAATACAACAACACCACTAAAATAAAGACTCTGATGACATTTGGAACACTTTATTATAACCCTGATTATGCCAGAAGCAATTGGCTCGTGGCATTGGGCAACTATCTTGGTCTATCAATCGAGGGAAAGGTGGCTAGTGATTTTCCAGAATTCCCAGAGTTGTTCCCATTGAAGAGGACACCTGCATTTATCTCATCGGATGGATTTAAATTGACAGAATCGTTGGCCATTGTTTTTTATATTATCAGCAGCTCATCGAAACCAGAATTTGCTGGTAGAACAGTAAAAGAGCAAGCAAACAATTGGAGATGGTACTCGTATTTCACATCGGACATGGTCAATAGTGTTGGCTCTATTCTCTATGCCAAAACAAAAGAAGAGAAAGCTGCCGCCACTCAAACCATCAATCAAAATCTTGATTACATCAATAACAGTTTATCAAACTCTGAATTTTTGGTAGGCGACAATATTTTGGTTTGTGATATTTTCGCAAGGAGCTTCTTCACAATGCTTGAGCACTTCAAGATTGAATACAGCAACTATGGCAACATTGAAAAATATGTCAGTGCAGTAGCTAAACATCCTATATTTTCTACGACTAAGCAATAATGAGCCTGAAACTATATGGATTTTGTATCCCGTTGCCCTATACTTGGCATGGCACCTTTTGCTGCGGTAAAGTGCATACGACAAGGCAGCACTTGGAATAAAGAAGAAAGCTGGCCATTGCAATCACCCTCCTTTGTACTTCTTTTTCAACTATCAACTATTTTGAGAAAAACAACTTTTCCTAATTACGGATGTTTCCGAAGAAAACCATTAACTCTTAACTTTCATTAAATTAAATTTTATAATTATACAATAAAATTATTTTGATCCTAAATGTAAGAAAACGATATTTCTATCATATGTATATATTCACCATTATGTACTAAAGCCATGCCCTTCACTACTAATTTTAAAGCCCTACGTTATCAATAACAGTTGAATGGAGAATAAACGATACAAGGATGACTGGGCTTTTTAGCCGATGGTTTCTAAAAAAATTGTGAGGATCACGTACAGCACGTATCATTTTACTGTCAATTGCTGCCATGTAAATAGTTTTCGGCCTTGAGATTTTTACTCTAAGATTTAGACTCGATTGCTTACCAAATAATAAAGTTTTTACCAAAGACAATGCATTCCCTATAGCTGGTAACCATACATCAAAAGTTAGGTTTACATTCATGTTATATTTACAAGCTATTTAATGCACAAGAGTTATTACTCACCCTTAGCTTTTTTAATTCTAAACATCAGGGTCTGTTGGGCCGAAGAATTCCATTTTCAAATCGGAAACTCCCTTGCTAGTTAAATATGTCTTAAATTCATGCATGTATCCGACAGGACCCAACAAGTAAACATCATACTCAGTTGGGACTATGTGTATCAATTCAGAAACAGTCAACTTTCCTCCCTCACTAGAAACATAGTTTTTCAACTTGAAGGAGTCAGGATACTCAGATGCCCAGCCATCAAACGTTTTCTTAAAAGGTTCGGTGTCAACCGTTCTGTTGGAGTAATACAACTCCACAGATTGACCATTGTTCAAAGCAGCTTGCATAATAGTAATCATGGGAGTGATTCCAATTCCACCAGCTAAAACTGCAACTTTAGGTTTGCCTGAGGTAGCATCGTAAGTCATATTACCAACAGGGGCATGCACAGGCACAGTATTCCCTACTTGGAGTTTGGTGTTCACGAAGGTCGATACCTTACCATTTACTAACTTCCGGACAGATATTCTGTACTCATTATTAATCAAATCATGGGAGATAGAGTATTCACGTGGGTGAACTGTGTCATCTTGTACATCCCATCTAAGTGATATATATTGGCCTGGAACAATAGGTAGTAGTTTGGTATTATCAACAGGAGTCAAGAAGACCGAAGTAACATCTTCTGCCTCCTTTTCGAGTCTGACAACCTTAAAATCTTTGAAACCTCTCCACTGTAAATCTTGGTACATGCTTTCTTCAGCATTAATCAAAGTTTGTGCTAAGTTACCGTATGCTTTTGTTAAAACGTTAACAAAATGCTCGTCTGCTGTTTCTGGTCCAAGGACTTCCTGGAATGCATGGACAAGACAAGCGCCGACGACTGGATATTGTTCTGGGGCAATACCCAAACCACAGTGCTTTATAACAATCTGTTTGACAAACCCACTAATTGGCGTAAGATCATTCAAATGCAATATATATTGGTATAATGAGAATGCCAAAACTTTAGGCTGTCTGCCAGTATGTTGATTAGTCATGTTAAAGTACGATCTCACTTCAGGATATGTTCGGAACATGTATTGGTACATTGTAGATGTCACTTTGACACCTACCTCTTTGACAGCCGGAGCCAATCCTTGCAAAAAGCTTATCTCGGAAGAGGTTAATGGAACTATTTTGAATATTTGATTTGAAGCCATTGTCATTATTTTCAATATCAGACTTTTCTTGGGTTTTAGATTAAGTTTGACTAATATAGTTTCAACTCCAACGATTAAGAAGGTTCAAACTTTAGAAAGGAGTATTGAACGCATTTTATAAAGAGTGAGCACACGGCAAGTTAATTGGAAAATGTGACAAAATTCTGTAATAGTTCTGACAAGTGTGATTAAAAGCCGTTGAAAAAAAGATTATGGACCCGCATCGCTACTGGGGAAAACGTCAAATCAGACCACGGGCATTGAAATGGTCACCGAGACAGAAAGCAGATGACAGGTAAAAAAATTCTATTGTGCCTGACGGATTCACCGGAGCCGGGTTTTTTCACTCTTTCATACTTTTGCTTCAATAAGCTGGAATTGCTTACGTAATCTACAAAAATTCTTTGATTGGAACGACCTTCAGAAAAAAATCTAAAAGTTAAAGGGCTATGAAAGTAAATTGAGGATACTACGGCTCTGATTATGATTCTTTGAGTGAGTAAAAGTTGATGAAACACAATTGATTGTCTGCAAGATGAAAAAATTGCATATTGTTAATAAGGAAGTCATAACGCGCAGAGAGAATTAAGCAAAAGAGCAACAAAGATGACTTCAAAAGCTATGACAAAATTCTTTGTTGCACTGTTAATCATGAGAGAATTACTCTTGCAAGATATAAAAAAAGATGGGTAAAAATTGTTGAGATAAGATGCCGAAGCTGCTAAGGATCTAGATATAAGCAATACCGAGCATGTTGAGACAAGTTTGTTGAGATGAGATGTCGAATGCCATTAGGGTCTAGATAAAGAAATGCCGTACATGGTGAAATCCGTCATCAAGATGAGAGATAAGGGAACATACGGTATTGAAAGATGAGGAAAAGATCCGTATGAAGATTCGGCATCAAGTAATCTAAAACCTGTTAAGATAACAGATGTCCCGAGAATATAAATAGGAGAGGTTTTCTCCTATCTGTGTTTAGAGTTATTAGTTATTAGAAGTTATATAGTTGTTTTAACTAAGTAACGAGAATAAGATATAATGGATATTCATAATAGAATAGCTAGACTTCATCAAAGCTATCTAGACAGACAATAGGTAAGAGATAAGATGAGAATAAGGCATTGCAACAGAAAGAAAAAATCCTTATGATTACAAGACAACAAAGTAATCTAAAACTAGAAAGATTAACCGGCGTGATAAGTGTATAAATACAAAGAGTTTATTCTTTGTATTTATGTTTGGAATTATTAGTTTGTAAGTTACATAAGCTCTATGTAAAATAAGCAACAAGCATAAGATAATATACTCCATCAATACGGATATTTCATCAAGAATAAAGAGACTTCAACAAAACTACAATACTACTCCGTTTGTGTATTTTTGCAAAAACTTGTGACACCAAGAGAACGGAACCAAGATTGCTTGCAGATAGTTCAGGTTGGAGATAGTTTCTCTCATTTTAAACTTAAACAAAATTAAACTAAAAACCATACTACAAAATATGGCAAAGCAAAAATCGTTTCACCGTTTTATGCAGCAGAATAAATTGTATACTTTAGAGTATGGACATATATATACTATGCCTGAGTCAAAAGATCAATCGAGGGGATGCAATCAATTGCATCGTTCAATGATTTCACAAGCGGGACTTGTGCAAGTACCTTGACTCCTAACTCAGCTAATGCCAACGCATTGTCTTCGTTCGGGGCACCATTGAGGATCACACCAATCACTGGGATATTATTTTGGTTCAAGATTTCTAGAGACATCAAGGTATGATTCAAAGTACCGAGCTCCGATCTAGCGACCAAAATAACTGAAGCATCCAGCTTTTTTATCAAATCTGTGGTGAAGCTATTTTTGCTAATTGGAACAAGCAACCCACCGGCTCCTTCAATGATAATACCATTCGATTTTTTTTCACCATGGGAAGCAGGCAATTTCAGATCTTCTACTTGAATGCTGCTTTGCTCCTCTAAAACCGTGCATCTCCATGGGCTTAGAGGTTTCATGTAGGTCAGACTAGGCTCAAAAATAGTACTTGTTTCTGGAATTCCTCCACTTTCTTGAAGTAATTCCTGCACAGTTTTGGTATCTCCCTGATCTTCACTTAACCCTGTTTGTATTGGTTTCCAATAGTTGAAACTCCACCTTTTAACCAGCAACGCAGAGACAAAGGTCTTTCCGATGTCAGTATCAGTTCCTGCAACAAAGATTTTAGGTGTCATTTTAGTTGCTTATGAGAAAAAATTATATAGGAGTTATAAATGAAATCAAATCATTTGTGAAAAGGTTCCTACAAACACTAAGGAATATTGATGCAGCTTTATAGGCCCTAACGATTTGTCATGTACCTTCCCAGTGATTCAAAGCAGTAAAATGATTCAAAACTAAAAATATCTCACTTTTGAGAAAAGTTCTAAAATTTGAATCATCATGAATCATCGCAGATTTCTTTCAACAAAAAAAGAACATGGGAAACATTCAAAAAAATTATATAAAGGCTAGATAAAACCAATTTTGAGTCTGGTATATAGTCCAAACTCTCACATTAGTTCTAAGTGAGCTCAACATCTTGTCAATCAATTCCAGTAACACTCAATGCAAGAAGTTGAATCACTATTGAAGTACGATAGGGAGCATGTTTGGCATCCCTACACCTCCACCATTAACCCATTGCCATGCTATCTAGTTGATTCAGCACACGGTGTTAAAATTAGTCTTGCCACAGGCGAAGTTTTGATTGATGGAATGAGTTCTTGGTGGGCAGCAATTCATGGGTACAACCACCCAGAATTAAATGAGGCAGCCGCATGCCAACTGCAGAAGATGTCGCATATCATGTTTGGAGGATTAACACATCGGCCGGCAATTGAATTGGTTAGAACTTTGGTTGATATGACTTCACCCGAACTAGAGCACTGCTTCCTCGCAGACTCTGGATCTGTTGCAGTTGAGGTGAGTATGAAAATGGCATTTCAGTATTGTGATACCAAGTTTGGCCTTGATGAAGCAACTCAGAAAAAGAAATTTATGACAATAAATTATGGGTACCACGGTGATACCTTTGGTGCCATGTCAGTTTGTGACCCTGTCAATTCAATGCATAGTTTATATTCTGGATACGTGAGAGAAAACATATTTGTTGAACCTCCACAGTGCAGATTTGATGAAGAATGGGATGATAAGTATATAGTATCATTCAGAGAAGCAATTCAAAAACATCACCATGAAGTTATTGCAGTAATTATAGAGCCAATTGTACAAGGTGCTGGTGGAATGAGAATATACCACCCAGAGTACTTGAGACAAATCCGGCAATTGTGTACCAAATATGAAGTGTTGCTGATCCTTGATGAAATTGCAACTGGTTTTGGTAGAACAGGGAAGCTATTTGCTTATGAGCATGCTGAAATTACTCCTGATATTCTCTGTGTTGGAAAAGCATTAACTGGAGGCTATTTAACATTGAGTGCTGTGCTTTGTACAAAAGAAGTTGCAGGGCTTGTTTGCTCTGGTCGTGCAAAGGGGTTCATGCATGGCCCTACGTTTATGGGTAACCCTCTTGCGTGCAATATTGCATTAAAGAGTTTGGATATTATTAAAAGGGGCAACTGGAAAACTCAAGTAAAAGCCATAGAATCTTCGTTCAAATATTTTTTGCCAGCATTGCTAAAGCTTGATATTGTAAGAGATGTAAGACTTATTGGTGCCATTGGTGTGATTGAACTAACAACTAAAGTTGATGCAAAATGGTTTCAAGAACAGTTTGTTAAAAGAGGTGTTTGGGTTAGGCCTTTTGGAAAGCTTGTTTATATGATGCCACCGTTTATTATCAGTGATTCAGAATTAGAAAAATTAATAATATCCGTCATAGATGTTATCAGACTCTTTGCCTCTATTTAAAATTTAGGTAGCTACTTGAATTTAAACAGTTAACTTTTATCAACAAAAAAGAAGAGATCAACTATTTAATTTTTTTGAACAATAACCCTGCAGATATCAGAATAATTAGTGGTTCTTTTATAATCCGCTTTTAGTTTAAGTAATGGGTCCTGTAACTCAACCATGTTCCCATATGGCTCAGTCATTGCAAATCCAAGCCTTTTCAACTGCTCTACGGAGAACTGCTTGAAATACTCTAAATCTGCATTCAAGAGAATATTTTCCTTTTGTCTGTAAATACCTCTACCCATGAATAGAATAAGAATTCTTCTAACTTCATCCTTTGTCAAGTTTGAAGAAGCCGAATGCAAAATTGAGGCAAGCATAAAAGTCGCATCACCTTTCTCCATCTCGTTGTAAATACAGTCCTCCTTATTAGGCTTTTGAAGATGATCCCATAAATGAGATCCAGGAATAATTCTTGTAGCGCCGTTTTGTTTAGTAGTTCTGGTTAATGCAACAGAAAACCCAATTTGGGACTCTGAGTTGAAACTAAAGCTCTCATAGGTTTGTGGATGCCTAATATTATGATCCGACTGGTCGTCCCTATGCAATGCTTGATATGCTGCGTTTGGCGAAATTTGGAATGCAATTGAACTACTAACAATTGCAGGACAAGAACCAACATTGAGGTTATCTCCAATCCAAAAAGCGTTTGCTTGATCCAGAGCTCTGTGAGCAACTGCCAAGTTTAATGGGTGTGACATGATTTTGTTGACAACAATGGGAGATTTAGACACGGTGTTTGTAACTCGGATAGTTTCTTTAGGGAAGAGTCTTGGGTCGTTCTTTTTTTCCTCAAATAGTGGGTCTAGCTCTTTGTTGATATCATCAATATCAGAGTCACTAAAAAGCTTTTTGATTGTACACACACCATATTTTCTCAACAGTTCCAGGATAGCATCAGGTGTAGCTTCCTCTTTGGTGAGGGTAAAGGCAGAAGAGGAAACCGAAAGGGCAGGAATTGTTGCTGGAAGGTGAACCCTTGCAATTTTAGTTTCGGCTAAGGATGGTGTTTCTGAAACTTCATGCGATGTCTGCAAAGGCGTAATTTGGAGACGGTTTAAAGTTGTTGTAGTACAATCGGAATATGAAAGAGTCATTGGTTCTTCTTGGATACAAAAAAGGCATAGACATTATTTTTTGGCTAAGACTATATTAACTACAGCGGAGAAAAGTGTCGATATTTATAGGCCTCAGCTATGATGAGCTCAGAGCTGGCTTAGTTTGATATGGAAACTTTGAATCATCGTTGACCCAGTGAATGAAGTAACTGGAATCATATGAATCATTTGAGAGAATTTAGTCGCTAAGATTTTGTCAGCGCATTACAAAAGGCTGAATCATTAACCCGTTTTAAAAACCAAAAAATTAAATAAAAAAAATTAAAGTGTTATGGGATGCCAGTAGTAGCCTGGTCTACTAGGACTCTGAGCTGCGGTACACTGTTATTCGTTAGTGATTAACAATAAAAGGGTATGCATGAACTACCCGTTCAATCGCCAAAAAACTCGAAATATGGCCGCAAGCCAAAAGGCAATATTCTCATTTTAGCATGGCAACTTATGTCAAACAAAAAGAAAAGCTAGACGCCTCAAATGAAAAGTGAATGGTACCAGGAAGACGCTAGCTTTGCATGCTGATGCTGCTTCAGGCAAGGCTAAGATGTCGATTAACACTCGCTGCGGTAGTAACCACAATAGTGCTTTGGTCCAAGATGTGTGTTTCGCCTGTTGTGACTATAATTCGCTTAATACAAGAAAGATACTAGGAAAAACTGCTAGCTGATAGAAGGGAAAATAGGCTTTTTCAGTCATTGCAGTAATTTTCAGAATGTACTATGGAGCTGAGAGCCCTAGTATTGGCTCTGTCGACTTTCTTCAACGTACTCTGAACGTTACTGAGTAGATGAATAGCTATAATCATACCTTCCCCCTACCACCTCGCAGGAATACCAACAAAAAGGAAGAATATTTCGAACTAAACGTATCAGCTAAAATTCAAGGTTTTTTTTGTCATTAACAAAAGGTACACTGAACGAACAAGCCACAGGGTAGACAGAGTGAGCTTCTGCCTTCTTTTTGCTTGTGTAGGATCCATCTATATACACAGCTGAAAAAATTAGGTATGGTTAGGCAGAGCTTGGAAGCTGATGCTTTGTGTGTTCGTGCTTCCAGCCATGGTACATATCTCCTTCCATAGGCAAGGGAGAAGTATCCCTTTTTTCCCTGAACAGCTCATTATCGGCGTTCTTCAATTCCTTATCGTCTTTTTGTAGGGTATGCCTCTGTGTTACCAGAGCGTCGTTTGTAGTCTCCGCCTGCTATTATCGTCTGGTCTTATTGGCGCAGAGCAACCATTGCAAGCAAGCACCCTTTGACCTGTCTGCGTCGAGTTCTCCGGTGCCCTGCCTGCGCGTTCTTCGTCAGCTGCAGGAGGGCCGGCTTTGCCTGCATCAACGGCGGATTCCCGGCTGCCGGGTTTTCGCTCCCGAATGAGAGCATCACGGAATACGTAACGCGGGAATCCGATGCCCACGTTCAGGATTTCGGGCCGACACCCCGCCGCTATCCTTGAAAGGCGCCTCGGGTGTTCTCTCCATCCCCTCCGGTGGTAGGGGAGTCCTGAAACGGCGACACAAGATCGCGTAAGCCCCGATGCCCTAGATCGGCTGTGCAGCTGTCCGCGGTGGGAGCCCGAAAGGGGAAAATTTCGTCTCGTAGTCCGGGCGCCGGAACGAACCCATTGAAGCACAAGGCCTATGGTGGGGCTAAGAGGGGCTCTACGTCGACAGGGCCGAACTGATCATCTCGCAGACCAGCTGCTATATCAAAATGTGTGTGTGTTTGTTGCCTGTTCGCCTCTGCTTTTGGGACTACCGAGCGGCCCCTTCTTACTGGAACAAAGTGGAAGAATGACCCTTGCTCAGGAAAAGCCGTCATTCCTCATTGATGTGGTGGTAATATTCGATGTTGCAACTTTCAGACACTTCCCGCCGCCAAAACAGGCATTTTCTGGACATAGTGACACTTTTAAATAGCTTTCGGTCCTGTTTCTGACGGCAGGTGGCCCAGTAAATCTTCAGGTATTGCTAATGTGAAATGGCTATCATTGGAATATGAACTTTACCCTTTAGAGTAAATTTTGTAAATCTTTCTTGTCCCGTAGATAAAGAGCTTGCTTCGATTTGCAGTGTCCATATAGGGCCCTAATAGTGGACTCGAACAGAATTAAGTTTTGTCAGTTGAAGAGTTTTCTGTTTTGCGTAATTATATAGAAATCGGAGAGATAAGCGGAAACTGAGAGATTAAGAATAGCAAAGAAAAGGAGACATGAATAATTCTAAAACAACAGACACGAGGAAAAAAGTCATGAATTCAAGGCCTAATAGCCTGCCCTAAGTTGTAATCACACAACAAATAAGCTTAGCTCACAACTCTCTCATCATTATAAAAAGGGGTATTAATTCCTCCTACCTGTAGAACTTTCCCAACGTTTTTTCAACCAAGAAAAAGAAGTTCTACATTAACATACTTGAAGTAATCGACTTACATGTAATAAATATATGTACAGAGAACACTCTTTTCTAGCTAACTTTCTTATGGTTTTACAATTTTCAAAAGAAAATTCCGGGCGGCAAAAAAGCGAGGAAAGTAGAACATGGTATTAAAACCGGAATTTAGCGCCTATAAGAAGCCTACCATAATGGGCATTAGTATAACTTGCATATGAAATGATGTGCATATATATGTTTATGTGTGCATTCCACAATGAGTGAAAATATGGAAAAGATGACCAGCGGAAGGTCGATACCAATGAGAAGCCGTTGAAAAAAAATTCTGACGATTTGACAAATATAGACAGCAGATTAAAAGCTATAGAGGAAAGCTTGAAGTTTCGGAGGGAAAATGAAATCTTAGTGGCAAATGAACCATACAATAGAGTTTTGGAGGATAACAGTGCACTGAAAAGCACAAACCGACCCCGATTACCAGAAGCTGTCACTTTTTCGCAAAAGTGGTTTTTGCAATATGTTTTGTCTTGACTATTTTTGCCTTCTGGCTTTTGTTTTTTAGTAGCAGATAATGTTGGAGTTTATCTAGATTTGTCTCGAAATTATTAATAACCTGTCCCAAACATATCTATTGTACGTTATTGATACAAGGTATTTAAAATATCACAACTAAGAATAGATGCAAGAGTGAACTATTCAAGAGGATTTCCTCTAGCACTTATATACTGAGTTTCTGAGTGCTACTAACACGGAATTTCTCCAGTTTGACAAAAGGTGTCTCTCGTGTACAACTTTTGTTATCGAAGGAGCCTTTTGTGAGTAATGTGGGGAAAGATCGAGCCGAGTTCCAAAGAAATTCTGGGCGTTTTTTCCGTTTCTTCTTGTCTAATGGTATGTTGATTTGTGTTCTTCCTGGAATGGGGTCTAACAGGATTGTGGTCTATTCAGAGCAGCACAAACTGCAGCGGGCAGTATACAGTACAATTGAACATGCTGCGACCATCCTGAGAATGTCTCTGACACCGGCAGAGCTGTGCAGCCAGTTGGTTGTCTGTTTCTGTTGGATCAAAAGGCTCATGTGAAGGACAGGGAGGACAGTTCTGCCCTGAACATTGGGGATAGACAGGAAGAAAACAATGACAATGATGAGGCAACCAGGTAACTGCCTATTGTTGTGACAATGCTGGAGAGCAGGCACGGCAACCAGGGGTCAGGAAAATTGTCCTAGAAGTTCTTGTGGCACTAGTTTGCAATTGATCTGCTAAAGCTTTGAACACAACACTTGCAAGCAGAGTGGTCTACTTAGATTCAACTAATGTAATTCAAGGGATAGATGAGAATTTATGCCAATGCAATCTAGGGGTTATTCACTGGTATGGTTGAAGTATAGACTGTAATTTTGTAGTATATTCAAGAGAGAAGTTATCAACACACAATCATCGATAAACAGAAGAAGTCAGACTTTGCCTGACACGGACATCCAGAGTGCTACACTCGTCTTGTTGAGCAGAAGGGCTCTATTGAAATACCACCGTATCTACACAGTAATTAATTGTATATTATTGTATGCACTTTAGACACGAAAACATTCCATACTTCTGCTACATTCATGACAACTCTGAAAGACGACCAGCGAAGGCCGAGCAGCTCGGTCGAGCGAAAGTTTATCGCCGAATGGTGCAGGATCTACTCCGAAATAGATTCAGCCCACACAGGAAAACATGTACCCTGAAGGTTACGGTGCAGATGACAACGAGCAAATATTAAAATTGCAAATTGCTGACATGCTGTACCTGAAAAAATATATAAACAACCCAAATTGTAGTTATCTGAATTGCATAATTTGTAGTACTCCCCTACCCTGATGTATTATCTATTTCCTATCTGTAACAAAAAAAAATGAAAGCTTTTCAGTATGACGCAATCGTTATCGGAGGGAGTGCTTCAGGTTTATCCGCAACTCTTGCAATTGCTAGAGCACTTGCTTCAGTTGTCTGTATCGACGCCGGTAAGCCTTGCAATAGATATGCTAACGAATCTCATAATTTTTTAGCACATGACAACGAAAGCCCATTAAGTATTAAAAGAACGGCAAGAGAACAGATTGAAAAATATCCAACCACAAGCTTCATCGATGATGAAGTAGTGTCGATAATTAAGCAGGATGACGAAGAAATGTTTACAGTCCAAACCAAAGTAAGCACCAACGTATTAACTGCCAAAAATATTATAATTGCAACAGGTATGAACGATAATATTGAATCTTCAAATATCAAGAATCTAGCTCAATTTTGGGGCAATTCCATCTTCACCTGTGGTTACTGTCATGGTTTTGAATATGCAGGAAAAAAAGCAGGATTATATGTCAACAACGAAATGTTTTTGAAATTAATGGTACCTATAGTATACAATTGGAACAAAAATCTCACGGTTTTTGGAAGTGAAACTGCAATCGATCAGATTAACAAGGACGACGAACTCAAAAAAAGAGGAATCAAAACGGTTTCACATTCATCAATTGCTGAAATTGTGGGCGATGAAACTCAAATTAAAGCTGTCATTTTAGTGAACGGTGAAAAAGTTGATTTAGATGTTTTATACTACGTACCAAATTCAGTTATCAATATGAAAGATTTGGTTACTAACCTTGGAGTAGAACTTGATGGGATGGGTTTTATCAAAGTCGATAAACAATCGCAAATGACTAATATTTCTGGTGTTTATGCTGCAGGGGACTGTACAACCATGATGCGTTCCTTGGCCATTGCTACACAGACTGGACAGTTGGCTGGTGCAAGTCTTACACATAAGCTATTCAGTCAGAATTGGGCATCCTCGTAAAGATGATTTAATGGTGCAAATATAAGAAAGTGCTCCCTATTATTATTTTATATGAAATATACCAAGCTTTTAAGACTAATTAAAATTATTTCTTCAAATAGTTGTCTAACTCATTAAACTATTTGAAAACAAATATCTACTATTGGAATCCTCGCTACCACTCCGAGAGTGTCCTGACACCGGCAGAACTGGCCAGTGGCTTTCTGCCTGTTAGACTACTAATGCGGGAACGAGGGGATCAGAAGAATTGCCTTAAAAGTTCTTAATAGTCTACGCCATTGATCTGTTAAAGCTTTGAACAATACCATCGCCAATGATACTGGCATACTTAGATTCAACTGATGTATGCCAATAGACAGATGACACTTCGTACCAATTGAACCGGTTAGATGTATATATACTTAGCAGAGACTAAAAATAGTCTATCATTGAATAGCTTCTATATTCTGTCACGTCCAGTACTCCAAACGCTTTTGTAGAGATATATACGTCGAATACTACAGCAACATTGAACCGAATACTAAAGACCTCCATGCAACAAGCTGATAGCTGGATACTGATCTTTGGTCAACCAGCCTCTTGTAGAGTCTTTCTAAGAGTTTGAAGTGTTGAAGATTCGTGGAAGAGTATCGGGAATCTGACAAGATAGGCAATGACAGTGGCTTGTATCTGTGATGGTCGATCTTAGAAGAGATTGATTGTGTTGAAGGGGGGGGGGGAAGCAGCAAAGTGGAGGGACCTTTTTGCAGCTTTCTTTTTCGGGCTTGTCTCAAATATACAGTAGTTTTTACATAATACCGAAAGGCAAGCTGATCACATTCTTTGTTTCCATGACCAGCCTTTACCATCCTATTTGTTGTATCATCTTGATCAGACGGTTTGACTTATAGGGACAAACACATGATCAACCAAAAGCTGAGGGCGCGGAATTACTCAAGCCCTCCAGATATAAAAGGTGGCCGTTCCGCCACTACAGACTATTTTATGGGTCGCAGAAAGGCCTAGCATGAGATGAATTTCCGAAAGAGACAAGGGGCCCAGCATGTCTGAATTTCGGATGGAAAAAAAGGACAGAATACTCATTGCGATACTGGCGGCGCTATTGGCTGCGACGTTGCTGTCGAACATAGGGTTGATTATGCGAGACATATCAAGCCGCTCCAGCCCAAATCTGACAACCCCTCCATAGGGAGGAGCAATAAGGGAAGCATTCGGTTGGTTTGAAGGAATAGAAATAAAACAGTGGATCCTCAGCGGAAATATGTCGACGGCTGTGTAAGATACTGTACACAGAGAAGGGCTTCTCCAGGAGGATGACCGGTTTGCTCAGAACCAGACGTTTTTTATTGGTCTCGGGTTTTCTTGATCAGAGTAATTTGGCGATTCATAGTGGCAACAGTATGTTGGGATATCAGATTTAAATTACCAACAAATACGTTTTATACCAAAAAGTTTAAGGTACAGTAACATTTAGAAGAAGATATAGTCGCTATCAATATGTTACATCGCTGAGAGACTATGTGTAGTCATTTACTATGGACCTAGTAAAGGCCTCATGGTCCATAGAAACAACAACTGTTACCAGAAAATGAAGACAACGTTGAGGAATAATTTATTGAGACATTGGGTCACTTTTGACAAGCACAGTAGAATACTGGATAAAGAAGCTGTGTGAAAGGAAAGTTTACACTGCTTTCTTTTTCGCGGTGTTAATTGGATACAACAGCTTGCCTTGCCAGCTCTATGGAATTCAAAAGTTGATAAATGTCACTAGTGTCACAATTTGCTGCCTAAATTGTATGATTTGTCAGTATTGTTGCAAATATCGTAGGAGCTTTTCTTGAAGCTGACATGTGTCGAAGATCAATAACAAGCTACTAGTGCCATCAAGGTACTCGTATATCTTAAATCTTTGTAGTCAATCACCATATTTCTCCACAAAAACATAAGATAGATATGATAAACTTGGTTCAATGTGCATCCTTAGATATTCCAGCTTAATTTGTTCTAATAACAGTGTCCTGCATTTAAATGGACATTTAGATACATACTATTTGAGTTTTGAAATCGTATGAAGCGAATTCTGATACTCCATCGCCTATCTCAACTATACCAGATAAATTCATTTATTCATTAATTGTCCTGACTCCTTTTAAAGATGCAATGCAATTTGCAAGCTTTTTAGTAGTTCAACGCCACAATGTCCTTGGTAGTAACAGAACACACCTGTTTTCAAGATACGCTAAGGCTAGGAGCTGGAAACAACTGTCTCAAGTTCAGTAATTCTTGCGCAGTACATGTAGTAGTCTTTATAGGATTTTAATTGTAAAGCAAAACCACAACAAAACGTGTCGATGCAGCTTAGTTTCAAAGAAATATAATTAGAAAAAAAGCTCGAATTTTATTCAAATGTATTTCTGGGCGATTGCCCTTCTGGTGGGAACGTTCGGGGCTTAGTTCATTGTGGCGTACACATTGCTCTCTAGCTCCCTTTCTCTTCTCTCTTTTCTCAGAACTGGAATATTATCAAACAATAACAGAGATGTCTGGTAGAGGAAAAGGTGGAAAAAGGTCTAGGTAACGATGGTGCCAAGAGACACAGAAAGATTCTCAGAGATAGCATCTAGGATATCACAAAACTAGCCATCAGAAGATTGGCCAGAAAAGGTGGTGTCAAGAGAATCTCGGTTTGATATTCGAGGAAGTGAGAGCCGTCTTGAAGACTTTCTTGGAAAATGTCATCAATGACGCCTTCACCTATACCGAACACGCCAAGAGAAAGACGGTCACATTTTGTACGTTGTCTACGCCTTGAAGAGACAAGATAGAACCTTGTATGGTTTCGTCGTTAAAGCTGTATTTTCTCCTCTTTCTTTTTCTTTTTCTTCCCTCTTTCGGAATGTACAATTTATTTTAATACTCCGATTCTATCAAAAGCGTCCAGTGGGGGGGGGGGGGTATGTGCTATGCCGCAGCAGAAAATCATGCTCCGGCTCGACTTCTCTCCCCCGCCTGGCCCGCTAAACAAAAATAATACATCTTTATTCCCGTTGCATTTGTCATCGTGGCAAATTGCTTATTTCCGATGCCACTTTCTCTGCCGTCTTTTTCCTCGTGTTTTATCGCCGTGTCACGCGGGCCCCAATTCCGAATTTAGGAACATTTTTGCTGTGGCACTATGCGATTCTGCTTAAATACCCGCCCATCGCATGTAACACTTCCTAATGGGGCTTGCTGTGGATGTCAAGATGATGGTTGATATCTCCTGACACAGTAGAACACAACAATCGTGTCAAAAAAGGTGCATGACCAATGCTTGACACATTCCCTTGTATGCTTTCTTGCTGTCATTGTACTATATGGAAGAATAGCCCACGTTATCTGAAGGAGCGGCTCAAATATTGAAGCAATTCTAATATAGCCGTTTTCGCTCCAATATGGCAAAGGGGATGTACAGAACAAAAATGTTTTCTCAGTGAGGCCTATAAATACCAGCAGCGCTTTCCTAGTAGTTTGTCACGCATGCTAACGCATAGCTTCATTATATAAACTCGGTAAATACCTGAAAAACATAGAAAAAAAGGAAATAAAGACATGATAGTCGTCGCTCTAAGAAAAATAATACTAGGAATTTTGGCAATTTCATTCTGGGCAGGTGTGTGTAACGCACTAATCACCGAAAATTACACATTAATCGAATTCTTTGAGACACCACTTAGTGACTATAATACGCACGAGGCTGATATTATTACAGATGGTTTTTTATTCAGCAACAATAACATTACCGTTTATGATGTTATTTACACATTTACGCATGATACACCCTATTTGACTGATACTGGACTATATTTTATTGATGACAATGGCGCTATAATAGCAAGTCTGATTGGAAAAATTACCACCGAGATTGAACAGGACCGTATGACTTTAGATAACGCAATAGCAAGTGCTATTACTAACACGACGGTCATCGATGATCCAGATGCTGCCAATGATATGATAGATTATGCTAATGACTGCTTAGTACAAATTAATCAGTTGCCACTGTTGATAATGAGAGGCTACTAACATGGGAATTCTCGCTCCAGTATGGCAAAAGGGGTCTTTTATGAAAAACGTTTGTTAGCGAAACACCCTTTTGTGGAAAACGACCCTTTTGTGATTAGTATGGGGAAAAAATTGGGTCGGCGAGCTCGCCGGAGGGGAAATTTTGGGCGTTTTTTCCATTTCTTCTTGTCTAACGGTATGTCGATCTGTGTTCTTCCTAGATTCGAGTTTGGCAGGATTGTGGTCCATTTGAGCACCACACACTACAACGAATAGTCTACAGTACAAGTGAACATTCTGCGAACATCCTGAGTGTCTCTGAGATCAGCAGAGTTGTGCAGCCAGGGGGCTGTCTCTTTGTTTGGATCAGACGGCTCATCGAATAAACGATTCTTCCTGACTATTGGGAGGACAGTAGCAACAGCAGTGGCAGTAATGTGGCGGCCATGAGGCTGTCTGTTGTTGTGACATTGCTGGACAGTGGCAATTGGAGACCAGTGAATCACAGGAATGCCGAAGTTTGACAGTAACCGTCTGTTTTAGCATCGATCACTGTTGTATAGGACTGAGGGACTTTGTTAGAGAGCCATTGATTAATCACAGTAGGTAGATGATAGTGCACGCCAATAAAATTGATGGAGTTTATTAAAAATAATCATAAGCGTGACCGCACAGTTGTCCATCGATTGAACAGTCAAAGTTTTGAATACAGCTATCAGTCAATGGGGCCAATATGCCAGAATCCAACAGTTTCTGCATATCCACTGGAAATACAGTTACATGAGTCAATCCCATTCGGTTCTTGTTGTATTAAACCAAAAGGACGTGTTTTGAATCAGTCAACTAAGGGAAATTTCTATGACTGAAGGTAAGCCACTAAAGACTGTACCATTCATGCCACTAGAGTCTTTTTCAAGATGATGGGGTGAGTAACAATTCGTGGTTTATTTTGTACGTATAAATATCCATGGTTAATATGTGAATTGTTAGTTGCAAACTGTAGATACATGGATTAATGGGGTCAAATCAATCAGGCACAAGAGAATGCTATCTGGTATAATCCTTGTTAATATTTATGGTACTAGATGTGTTTCTTTTCTAATTATCGATAATATGTGATGAGGATCGAGCAGATCATATTGCAAAAGAAGGTAGATGATTGCTGGAAAGTTTTTTTGTGGGAGAAGGCTAGTAGAAGAGGAAAGTATTGCAAACAGTGCTGATTCAATTCAGATGGGTTGTTCGTTTTACAAAACAGAGAGTTGTGAGATTCATGAAAAATGTGATCAGAGGCCAGCACTTGATTACCCCGCACACCTATTTCATAGTTATTGATAGCAATTATTGAATTTGGAGGTGGTGTATCATCATCGAATGAGCGTTTCTATCAGCCAGTGATTCTACCAAAGGCTGCCAATTCGCATCCCCACCTTAGTCCGGAACTCAACACATCTGCCGCACAGTGATATGCCATCAGCTGGCAATTATCAGTATGCCTGCGGCAATTACTCCATGTTTTGTATGCTGTAGATGCTTCGAATGCTACTAATCCAGTCATTACTAATGTTGACTCAGCTGTAGTGAAAGTGAAACTGCGAATTAGCCAATTTATCCACTCGGATGAGTCAGCAGTGGCTAACACCGGGTTCATACATAGTGTTAATGAAATCGTGGTTGCGGTGGCACAGTGGTTTTAAAGAATAACATGTATTTAGAGTAAAGTAATTGTTTAATAATAGGTTGTGTAGTGCCAGCTTATACGTGGTGCCAATTCAGAGAAAGGTCTCATAGAGGCGAACTCATTCATCACAAGAATAGTAATCTTAAAACGACCTAGATATACAGAAAGCGACTCACTTTCGTAACTTTTCCCACGGTAAAATTAGTAACGGGCAAAAATTTCCAACATTTGCAAGACTATGAAGTTTAATACATCATAGCACATAGTATATTGCTTTGAGTGGTAAGTCAAATGTACCGTTTGCTAAAGTCTAGCTACTCTAGTATGAATACTCTTTATCTCCTATTTTTGTTACTTAATTAAAATAATTTATATGACCACCAATGACACATAATTCCAAACAGGTACAGGAGAGAAAACCTATCCTATTTATATCCTCGGACACCTGTTATCTTAACAGGTTTTGGATTACTTGACGCCGAATCTTAATGCAAATCTTTTCCTTACCTTTCAATGCAGCATGTTTCGTTATCTTTTATCATGGTAACGTTTTTCATCATGTAGCATTTCTTTATTTGGATCCCCAAGAGTTTCGACATCTTATTTCAATAAAGTGTAATAACTAACGTGTGAAGTGATAACAATAACATTGGCATCATTTACCTCCCCAATGGATTGTGTTTGCCAAGAAATATCTGCTCCATTTGTCCACCCTCCATGGTACATTCGCCTGCCTTTCATGGCTACATTCAGCCAGACTCTCATGTCTGTAGTACGGATCCCCGTTAAAACCACCATACCAGGAGAATGCTGTCCTAGCATTGCAGCTGGTCCATGTCCACACACTGATTTAGTCAGTGCGCTCATCGCCACCTGTGCAGCTGTGGTGTGGCCACAAATTAGTGATCAATAGCTTCAGTTGCAGGTTGTACACTCTGTAAGGGTAAAAAGGTTGTATATTGTCGTCTTGGCATAGATTCGAGTATGTATGAAATAATCTATCTGACTCACAATCATGCTCATCTGAGACAGACATACAATAATAAGCGCCGTACTTATCCCCTTTCTGTAAGGATATTGTCGTGTTAGTAAGACTAGCATCCGTGTAAGATCCATTGCCGCAGCTAAGTAATCATACTGCGTTGAATCAGATGTATCTCTCGAAAATTCTGGCATTAAATCAATATTGTCAAGTAAGTCAACAATATTAGCTGGCGGAGTACAATAATCTTCATAGTTGCGGTAACTGTAACAAGAAAACGTTATGTTGTTACTGAATCTCTCACTGCAAAGCATAATCACCCGATTTGCGATTTGTCTTGTTCGAAATACCTTGAGAGCTAACTATAACCATATCGCCTTTATTCCTGAGCGATTATTGTGCTGTTATCAAAATTACCTGAAAGTATTCTCAACGTAATGTTATAGGCTGCCACCTTCGGTCTACCATCATCAGGTAAAATCTGCCAAGCAGCCACTTGATTGATGCTCAGGAACAGCAGTTTCAAGCGTAGAAATAGATGGAAATGCATGCATTTGGTATTATTCAATTTTGGATGATAAAACTATACACTAGTATGTTCTACCTATCAACTATTGTCGAGTGGGGGATATTGCTGGAATTTGTAAGCTCTACTGAGAGAATATCCTCAGCGTCCTACTCACCTGTTTGCATAAGCTGGAAGACGCTAAAACTGTATGGTTTATTGAAGAGATTGTTTGTTTCATTAAATAGACACGTATGGGACTGAAAATTGGAACAGACAGGAGCGCCGACGCTATTTTTGGAAAAAGGTTGCATCAATGTTTTCCAGCATTTTTTCCCATACAAACCAGAGTCAAAATAATGCAGGAAAATGCGAAAAAGGGGGGAAACCCCTTAGAAAACCGAAGAGTACGGCGTTAACCGCCAGGTTTTTTATGCTCATCTTTTCCGGTCTTTTAGTAACTACTCCTTTCTTTCCTTTCTTTCTTCCTCTTGTAGCAGTTGTCATACTGGAGCGTGAATTCCCGAAAAAGGTTGATACGGCGTTACTTGTCCCAAAACGGATATCTTAAAAAAACGCGACTCGAATTTCGATTAGTCTGATCTCGCTGAAAGCCTCTGACGTCATACCTGAGCGCGGACTCATATTGACCGTTTCCTCTTTTGAGGTTGTTATTGTCCTCGCGTTAGGCGTCGGAGATAACGCTGACGAAAAAGAGAGTCATTCGAAAAAATCAATGCCGTACGATCTCATGACTATTGGAAAACCCAGCGTGCGGCACAATAGCACACATCGGGTCCAGTAATCATCGATAATGGTTTTGCTCGATGTAGCAGCTTGAATGACTTTCACCGATATAGTATGCAATCGGTTGTATTTTTAGTCCATAAATATCGATGTTCTTATGTGAATTCATGCAAATGTTTTCAGGAAAGAAGTTCTCCCTAGAGTCAGTAGTCTAAGGAACAACATGGTGTTGTACGGCTTCATTTAATTCCCCAGCGTCGCTCCACTTCTGCATAAATTCATGCAGCATACTAAAAGATACTGAATTTGATTCAACATGTTTACTAAATTTATATGTGGGATAGTAATGTATCATTGCTAAAGCCTTTCTCAGAACCAAAATTTTGGTTGTTTGCAACTATTCGCAAACTACTAGTTTAGTCCTTATAGGAGAAAATGAAAAGCATCCATGAGGCTTTCGAATGTGAATTGGGACCCCTTTGTCTGGCCCAAGAGTGAGCGATTTAAACAATCCCCATGCTATAAATCTTTGTTTTCCGAGTCGACGAATACAAAATTCGTCAATCCAGTCAAGCCATACAAAACGCACTTGCAAATCCGACCATTTTTTCTCCATACATATCTGGGCTTCTCTGCGTAAGCTATAAAAACTAGCGGTATTTCCATCTTCTCAATTGTTTGAGTTATGAATACAGATATATCTATTATATTGTAACGTCATGAATGTACGTTAAAAACAAAACACATATTTGAACATATATAATATACACTAAAAAAAGAAAAATAAGTGAAATCATGGGTTCCCAAAGCCAGAGCTCTGCTCACAGATGGATTACTGCTATTATAGTAATGATTTGTTTTGCATCTGTCTCATTTAACATATCTCAGTTGTTAGAGTTCCTCACAACAAATAGAGATAATAGAGCGGATGCTACTATCAGGTTAAAGACTGATCATAACGAAAACAATGTCCCAGCAACCGACTTATAACGCAGAACTTATGCTATAACTGGTTCCAATATAACAGCTATTCCTAGCCACCCAGGGTATTATATATTGCCAATGGTTTACCCACCGGGAGAGGTGAATGATAACTACTAATATGGGAATTCTCGCTCCAGTATGGCGACAGGGGTCTAACGTGAAAATCAGTTTGTTAGCAAAAGGGTCTAACGTGAAAAATCGAAAAACGCTAGACCCCTAACGTGAGAGCACGACTTGAAAGACCCCCCTAATGTGATTAGTATGGGGAAAAAATCGGGTCGGCGAGCTCGCCGGAGTGGAAATTTTGGAAGTTTTTCCGTTTCCTGTTTTCTAGTGGTATGTCGATCTGACTTCTTCCTGGACTGGGGTCTGGTAGGATTGTGGTCCATTCAGAGCAGCACACACTAGAGCATACAGTCGACAGTACAATAGAACATGGCATTACAAACATGAGAGTGTGTTTGACGTGAACAGAGCTCCGGCCAGAGAGCTGTCTCTTTGTTTGAATCAGACGGCTCATTGAATTAACAGTTCTTTCTGACAGTTAGAAAGTGACAGTAGCAACAGCAGCGACAGTAATGTGGCAGCCAGGTGGCTGTCTGTTGTTGTGACAATGCTGCACCGCAAGAGCGGGGACTAGGATCAGGAGCATTGTCCAAGAGTTGTTACAATAGTCCATGCAATCCATCTGTTAAAACAATGAACAATACCATCGCCAATGACACTAGCATACTTAGATTCAACTGATGTATGCCAATAGACAGATGACACTTTGTACCAATTGAACCGGTTAGATGTATATATACTTAGCAGAGACTGAAAATAGCCTATCATTGAATAGCTTGTATATTCTGTCACGTCCAGTACTCCAGACGCTTTTGTAGAAATATATACGTCGAATACTACAGCAACATCGAATGGAATACTAAAGACAAGCCTCCATGCAGCATGTTGATGGCTGCTGATCGTTGGCTCAACCAGCCTCTTGTACAGCCTTTCGACGAGTGTTTGACCAGCCTCTTCGTCAACATCTCGACCAGCCTTCTGCAATAATCACATTGCATTCAGTACATGAGCTAGACTTTCATTGCACGTATTCTCTCCAAGCATACTCCCCTCATAATGACGTATCAAGTTAAGTTCATCATTTTCTGATAGAGAATTTTTGTTGACTATTTTATTTTGTTTTCATGATACAAAATTATCGACGCTTACTTAGGATTATATTCTACAATATGGCAAAGCCACATGAGTGCCATACTTGAGGATGGGGTACTCTGAGATGTTTGTTTATTCATAGGGGTAAATTCTTGCTGATATAGTTACTTATATGCTCCTGGATCTATAGGCAGCGTGAAAACTTCGGGTTGTGTTTCTCTTCCCTCAGAGATTCATTATTTGTAATGGTATAAAAAGTGAGGACGTTCGACAATTATCTGTCGCATAAACTTTTCCTGCAACTGAATATTCCCCCAGTAAATCCCAGCAAGCTTACCCCCCGATTAACGTTTGTGAAGTTTTCATGCCTCTCGACTTTCCTTTCGCAGGACACTTATGGTGAGAAATTATCTTCATTCCCCCTTCAACTTATATTTATGACACTTCCCAGTTTACTTCGCAGAGAATTGCATTTAGAAGGCAGCCGGAAACTCAAGGAATACATAGTTGCGTTTGAAGATCACAAGATGTTCTGATATAATGGCTATTAATCAAAATATTTGGACTTGAGCATGGAGTTTTTTTTAATTTAATCGGAGATATGAGTTTGAATTCAGAAGGTAGCAGTCAAAATCCGGAAAAGCTATATTTTTCAAAATATTGTTTATACAAATCAACAACAGATTTTTCCAACGGAATGAAGTTGTATCCGCCGATTTTATTCAAAGTACTGGAAAAGTCATACTTGGGGCATAATTCCTCCTCCAATTTTGCTGCACTATTGTAGTCACCCTTGCAAATTTTGCCTTCAAGTTCAGGGAAGTTGTCATTTAGAATGTTTAAAATTCTTTGCGCAATGAATGACGAAGAGGCCACCACAATTCTTTCCTCTGCAAGTTTTTCATTTTCTAATGGCAAAACGTGAAATTCCGCAATATCTCTAACATCAATCGAGATAAGAGGAAACGAGTCTTGCGGTTTAGTCGACGTAGGATCAAGGTGGGCAATTTGATTGATAATTTCATTCGAAGTATTTAAAGTCTTGCTGACGCTGCTGTCAAAGACTTGAGGACCTGCCACTAATGGAGGATTAACTGTTGCTAGTTTGAAATTTGGCTTTTCTTCTTCGTAGAATCTCCTAGCAGCTTGTTCTGCGTATTTTTTAGACGCATTATATGCGTCATACTCATTGTCGACCTCTTCCCAAGTAATTGGATTCCACATTTTATTTGTGAGAGTTTCTGTCCGATATGCGTCCCCTCTCTGAAAAATGGCAACAATAGAAGAAGTGATAACAACGTTCGTAACTTGAGGAGCAAAGTTTTTGATCCCTTTCAAAATGTTTAACGTGCCGTTGACCGCTGGTTTCAAGTAAGTTTCTTCCAAAGGAAGATTTAACCCAAACGATACAGGAGAAGCGGTGTGGATGACATATTTGATCTCTGGATGACTTTTTAGAACCTCGTCAAACGCGTGATCTGCAGCCATGTCAGGAACAATTTCAAATAATAATTCTGAACCGGGATATTTAAGTTCGAAGTTCTCAAGAACACTGGAGTATCTTGATTTGGACCTTGCAGTCCCAATAACCTTGTATTTTTTCTCCAACAGCTTGTCAACCACATGTTGGGCAATGTATCCGGTTGCTCCGGTAACTAGTACAGTAGAACCTGTCATCTTTTAATGAGTGTTTTCTCAATTGAGCGAACTCCTGGCGCATTAAAAGAAACTTCGAATAGAGGCCATTAAATTACAGATTGTTACAATTGAACAGAAAGGGATTGACTAGTATTTAAAGGGTATCCCTCATGCTCGCTTAATTAATAAGCTGGCCCCCCTATTAGTAAGCAACACTCCGAGTATCACATATGTATCCTTTTTTTGTGAATGAAACATCCCCGTATATTTTCATTTTGTCTTTCAGAAAATTTATGCTAGTGCGCCATTTCTTTATTTCCGCTCTATCCCCAGGGAATACATTTTATTTGTCAGGTCCCTTTATAGGAGTAGCCTTTCATAAGATGATCAATGAAATAGTGTTGGAGAATTAGCGTATGCTTAATACCTTTATTGTTAATCCTTAGCTTAATCTATTCCATAGCAATGACGGGATACCAATGTCATTTTGTTCAGTAATGTGATGCATAAAAGGAATTTATTTGTAAGATAAACGCAGAAATAGAATATCGCTAAAAAACCGATTGGGGGGATATGAAAAATTCGAAACTTGCTATTTTTCTTCAAAATCTGAGATGTTCAAGAGAAGGAAGAGAATAGACCAGGGATGCATGATCCTGATGTTAGTGCTTGCTCTTTTTTAGACTCTTATCCCTTGAGACAATGATGAGTAAGTAAAAGTGGACTTTCTGAAAAAATGTACTGACCTAAAATATAGGGCAGTAGCTAAGTTTTAATACTGAGCATTTAATGCCTCAACATGGGTATTCTTTAATGAAGTTACTAAGATCTAATATTGAATTCCTGCGATGTATATACTTCCAACTCACAAAATAACCTAAGGACTTACCGTTTATCATAATATGTTAGGAAACTGGAAAACACATTATCTTCATGTATTCTAAGTTAAAATTTTGAATGAAGGTGACCTGAAGCTTACCAATTTATAGATCCTGTATAATATTTTGCGATGTCTCGTGGAAAATTCCAGGCATAATAAAAGCGAAAGCTTCAACTCAGCTTTGGCTCAATTAAATTTTCAGCTAAAATTAAGCTTCGCAATCTCTTGATAATTGCATTTCCCAAGTTAGAACCAGAAATGTCTAACTTTTTCACTAGTAATCATAAAGATTTTGTCTATACTAAATTTTACGCTAATATCAATTAGCAGTTTAAACTAGAAAGCTGCTTTTTGTCATATTCATCAACACAAACACCTGCAGATGCCACATAATTACGAATCTCCGCCGGCACATAACCATTCTTTTTTCTTTTTGGAAATCCAGGTTTTTCAAATACTCTTCATTTCCAATGCTTTTATTTCCAAATTAATTTTTTGGGCTTAATTTCTCTTTTGTTGTCGCCATTTACTGGGTCAAATATCGATTAACATAGGGTGAGCCATGGATATTGGTAACTAAAGGACTTCTAGATAAGTGCGCTGGAATTGGTACCAGAAGAAGGAAAAAAATATCAGCCAGATTTATAGTAAATGACACGCCGAAACTCTGAATTCTGGTCATCGCAGGGCCTTCTTTTGAAGTTGAGGAAGGAATTTTAAGGAGAAAGGAGTATATTTCATTTTAATGTTAGGTATTTTAAAAGAAAGCACTAGAATAGGATTATTACTCCAATGTCTATCGACTCAAACTCAGAAAAAGTCACTGGAAATGGAGTAAAAACATAAGGCAGCGGCAAATAACTTCTTGTTGTTAACCACTAACCCCTCCGTAAGTTATTACTGCAGGTAATAATATCTTCAATATAACTTTTATTGCTTCAGATTTTTATCAATTAGAGTTAGTTAATTTGCTGAATCATATAATTGTAAGTACTTTAGAAGTGGGTATATATTCTTCTCCGGACTATTGGCATCTGCTCTAACATAATGCCATCAAGCTGATACAATAAAAAGTTTTCTGTCTTTTTGCCGCCGACAAATTTTAAGTGTTACAGGTGATAGAGGTGGAGTTTCTCGACGACTGAGCCTCTGAAGTTTGGAGATGGCCTGACAAAAAGTATAACAATGTTGCCAAAACAATAATTCTTAATCTTACTCCTTTGCTTCTTATCAAGGAATCTATTATTGCAAGTGTACACTCTGAGTGTGATGAAAATTTCAGTATGCTAATGGGAGTAAAGAAGTCATATTTACATACACCTAGAACGACTTAGTGAAAGGTGCAGAATTTGCGCTTTTGAATCGTCATCCCTGATAGGCTTATGTACTTAAAATATTAATAGTTTGAATTCAAAATTAGAGGAGAAATCTTTGACAATTCCGCATTTTCGCTAAGCTGAGGCGGTACTACTATATATATACGCTTTAAAACCGATAAGAGACTCGAAAATATAGTTATTCTCTCTTCCATGAGCACCCTGGAAATGATCGAAAGAGTATAATTAGTCTTTCTTTAATATTATAATATTGGCTGAAGTAAAACCCGTCGCTTAATTTACTCGCTATTGTATTTCACCTTTCAATAGGATCCCGGTGGTGTTCAGTAAACAAATCTACCAGCATTCCATCCGATTTTGGAATACAGTAACTGTGCCCTATGATTATCTATATCTGTACACCAATAAACTTGTGGAGCATCAATTTGATCTCCTCTGAAATAGGCATATTCAATTAAGCTTCTTATGAAACCTTTCAAGCGCTGGCCTTTATCCACATACAGGTCATTTATGTACAATTTGTGGTTTGTTGACCAAGTCGACATATGTCTCAAATAGTTAACAATACCAATAGGCTCTTTTGTCTCTGGATGGATTGTGAAAAACGAACACATGCCAATTTCAGGGTCGAGGGCTTTTTTAAAGTGGCCTCTTTAACTTTCGCTGGCAAGCTTGTTTTATAAAATTGCAAATATAAATCAAACAACCTTAGCCATTCTTCGTAATCCGCTTTTACAACATCGAGTACCTCTAATTTTCCCATTTGTGAATTCGGAGATTGATGATTTCAGCAGAAGAAGAAGAAGAAGAAGAAGAGGGAGGAGTAAAAAATTTGGGATAGATGGGATAGGTAAAGGAGCAGATTACCGTCTTAATGATATCTAAAAGGCGAATTATGCTGTAGATCCTTTCTAAAACCACTGATGACTAATCTAAGGCCAAAAGTAATTCCTAGTCGTAAAAAAAATATGTGGTGGCTGCATCTTGTCCAGGTTAACAATTCACTGGACTATCCAGTAAATTTAGAGTCACTATGAGGGCCATATCCGAACAATTCACCTTGTTACTGAGGCTTTAGCACCTTGGAACCAATGTTTTCCTAAGCGTAGTAGATTCCGCTATTAGTCATCCCGCTAACTATGAAAACTGATGATTCGAAATACTGTATTTGGAGCTGACATACTTTGATTTAACAAGAGTTCCTCTTTAGGTATGAATATTTGAAAATAGAAATCCGCTAATTTTTTGCCCTTGAATCTGATATTTTATCTGCACAGAGCGGAGTTGGCTTTGCGCGTTATCTGAGGGGAACGCAAAGTTCCAGAACTGAACAAAAAAATTGCAAAATTCTTTGACACCCTTTGTTTACGTCAAACTTCACATATTTCCGAAAAGCCGGCATACCTTGAACGTGCACACTATTTGACATTGACGGAATAGGTTGCATACAGTACTACTACCGAAAGATACCCGTTAGTGGTAGGAAGACAAGCGGCCAATGCGGGAATTTCCTCAAAGAGAAGGTATAGCGGTTATCTAGAGACCCTTGCAGACCTCATTTTTTTGCCACTCAAACTATTTATTTAACTGATCTAGGATTATAAATAGGTGAAAGTTTCGAGTAAATGTTATTCCTGCATCACATATTTGAGATTTTTGGAAGTCAGGCACCCTGTACAAGTCACAAGATCAGATATCAACATAATTGCAATGTATATTCCAGCAAAATATAGTCAAGAAGAATGGGGACCACAAGAAGAACTTATAGAGTCTCATCCGTTGGGCACTATGGTCACGTTCTCCGAGGATGGCTTGATTGCCAACCATATCCCTTTTTATTTATCCATAAACGAAGAAACTGGGACCAAGTATTTACAGGCCCATTTGGCGAAGGCAAATTCGCAATTGCCAGCATTGAGAAAAGGAAAAGAGGTTTTAGTAATTTTCAAGTCTTCTGATTCGTACATCACTCCTACGTATTATCCTACTAAAGCAGCAACACACAAGGTGGTTCCAACTTGGGATTTTGGTACTGTACACTGTTATGGGAAACCCACTGTTATTGACGATCCAAATTGGGTTAGGAAGCAACTAGACCATATCACAGGACAGCATGAACAAGGTAAAGAAAAACCTTGAGAAGTTGATGATGCTCCTCAGAATTACATTGAAATATTGCAAAAGGCGATTTGTGGGCTTGAAATTGAGATTTCCCGTACTGAAAGTAAGTTTAAGTTTGAGCAAAAGAAGAAGAGGCAGGATATTGAAGGAGTAATAAAGGGATTGGTCTTCGACAATAAGCCAGAGGTTGCTAAGTTGGTTGCTCAAGCTAACCCGAAAGTATGAATTTATAAATTTTTGGAAATTTACTGTTAAATTCCCATCCGCTTATAAGTTTATTCTTAATGCTTTCTTATTTAACTTCGGGCGCATAGAAAAATAGATTAGGATAAAATTTTCTATATCCAGTATTATTCGCCAATAATAAAGTACTCTTTAAACTTTTCAAACTTCGCATAAAATGAGAATTGTATAAGTCAATTCGATAAAACATTGAGCTGGGAAAATCAGAATAATCAAATTTGGTCCCATCAAAAAATTAACTACAAATTCACTTAATTGATATTGGGTGCTTTAGTCATGATACAATAAATTCCACATTCATTTATATCATAATAAGGTGCTGCTTTCTACAACTACTAATATGGGAATTCTCGGTCCAGTATGGCAAAAGGGGTCTCTTGTGAAAAAGTTTTGTTAGCGAAACACCCTTTTGTGGAAAATGCCAAATTCAAGAGGCTCCTCTTGTGAGAGCGCTGCTGGAAAACGACCCTTTTGTGATTAGTATGGGGAAAAAATCGGGTCGGCGAGCTCGCCGGAGTGGAAATTTTGGAAGTTTTTCCGTTTCCTGTTTTCTAGTGGTATGTCGATCTGACTTCTTCCTGGACTGGGGTCTGGTAGGATTGTGGTCCATTCAGAGCAGCACACACTAGAGCATACAGTCGACAGTACAATAGAACATGGCATTACAAACATGAGAGTGTGTTTGACGTGAACAGAGCTCCGGCCAGAGAGCTGTCTCTTTGTTTGAATC
>JAKUBB010000057.1:6600-62543 GCA_030563085.1 Pichia sp. NRRL Y-27259 | reverse complement strand
CTCCCCCTTTTCCCCCTAACACTCCTCCAAAACCAGAAAAAAGAACGAGCGTCTCCCCCCTCTCGCCCCCCCCCCCCCCCCCCCCCCCCCCCCCCCCCCCCCCCCCCCCCCCCCTCCCCCCCCCCCCCCCCCCCCCCCCCCGGACGACGCGAAGCTCCGCGGTGTCCTGTCGCAGTCGCTGCCGCTGCCGCTGGCGTGTTGTTGTTTTGCTGGCGCGGGCGCGTTGGCGAGGCGAGGAGGAAGGAGAGGCGGTGAGGATGAGCGTGAGGATGAGGGGGGAAGGGACACAAAAGAGCTGGCGACCGGTTTGGCGACGGCTCGGGCGACACGTCTGGGGCCGGCAGAGGGCCAGGGCTGTTCTGCACAGAGCTCAGAGACGTCTTCGGTGTGTGCATCCCTGCTTCCTGTGTTCTCCGCTTCCCAGCACCCTTCTACCAGCTTTCTTGCCGAGAGAGAGTCTACGACCACGACTGCTGCAACCGCACGAGCAACAAACAACACAGATCAGACGCCAGATCGGACGCCAGACCCCTGCGGCACAGCACTGCAAGACCCCCGACGCAGGCAGCAGCCCTCCACAGCACAGACACACCCACCGTGGCCGCCCTGCATCGCTCTGCCCTCTTTGCTTAACAACTCCCCACATTCCTTCGACTGAGCCGTCGCAACATACACACATACATACACATATACACACACAGATACCGCCATGAGTATATCAAACACGTCCTCGCCGAGGAAGCCCGTGCAGCAGGATTTTCAGGCGGCATCTGCCGCCGTCGAACTCGAGTACAACGCCGTCAAGCGCTTGAAACGGCTCTCGATCGGCAACAGCCTCAACTTCGACCCGGACCTGCCTCTCACGGACAGCTACTTTCTGGACAACAAGGGCTATGACCCGGACCTGGACAGGTCCACGTCGGTCCTCTCAGGACACTCGGCCTCCTCGCTCGGCCGCTCCTTTGACTCGTACCTGAGTGACGACGAAAACGACATCGGCAGCAGCCGCAGCGGCAGCGGCAGCGGCAGTCGCAGTGGCAGTAACGCCAGCGGCAGTACCACTGCTTACAACCCCAGACACTCGGACGACGAGCTTGTAGGCAGCCGTGGACGTGGCCCCAGTCAGCGACTGGACCACCGGGCACCGGGCGAAACAGACCTCGCCATCCTGTCCAAGCTCTCCGCGGGCAGCAACCAGCACGACGACATCGATTTCAACGACGACAACGTCGACTTCCTCGACCTTGACCCAGACTCCTCCTTCGGCGACTCGGATATCATCTGGGTCCCGGCCACCGCCCACCCGAAGCTCTCGCCGGAAAACTTCCGAAAACATGTCCAGAACACTGTTGACGGAATACAGACAAAGCTGCAGAGATCCGGGTCGATCAAGTCGTCCCTCAACAGAGAAACATCTCTGCGTGACCTGAACAGGACAGTAAGAAGCACCAAGCACAATACCATTTATAGCCAAAATCAGAACAACAATGGCGATGAAAATGACGACAACGACAATGACGTTGTTCACAATCTTGCAGAACAAGACAAGGAAAATCGACTCGTCTCCATGGATAAGGACAGAGAAAGGGGAGGCCTACAAATACGCAAACCGTCGTTGAAAGAGCTTACCGTGCAGTTGGAAACCCTCTCCAAACGTGCCGGCTTAGATAATAATGACGCAGTCACTTTGGCCCGATCCTTATCCACCAGGTCTATCGGTTTCACCAAGCTTGAACAGGAAGTTTATTCCCAGAGTGACAGTGACGACAGCAACGATAAGGCAAACAACATTGACCAAATTCCAAATGATACCATGGTCTTGAATCGTGCGAGATCAAGGAAGTTACTGCTTAGAAACAACCTGAATAAGACGCGTGAAAGCTTGTTTATCAAAGATGACCTCTTCGAGATCGACGACGACAACGATTTCAACGATAGTTCGGATATTGACGGCGATTTGGTCGAAATGAGCTTTAAGTCAAGCGATTCAAACGACAGCTTCAATGACTACAGCAACAGCAGCCAATCCTCCGACTTCGTATCAAACCTGAAAAGGGGACGCTGGACAAACTACAGAAGGCAGCAGAACTCAAGTACCTCTTCTGTCTTGCCTAACCTGCCAAAACTCCCGCAAAAGTCGAGGAGAGGAGTAGGCAATGACAACAGGTCTCACCCCCATGTGCATGTTTACAAAGATATTCAGAAGATCCACAACGCTCAGAAACCTTTGGGCAGACCACAACTGGAACCTATCAAGTCAAAGACTCCTTCAAGCCGTCTTCCAGACTTACCAAAATCAGCAAGGTCGTCCTCAGCTCCAACCACTCCTATCACACCTGCGTCCGCATTTGTTTCCTCTAATCTTCCTCTGAATACTCACAATAGAGCATACGATGATATGGTCAAATCTAGAAACAATAACAATTACCAGCAACAACGGCATCACCTTCATCAGCATCAACAACAGCATCAAGAACAACAGCAACAACAACAAAATCGCCAGCCTTACTTACAGCAAGGTCGCCAACCTTACCTTCAGCAACAATTTGATCACCAAAAGCGTCACCAGCGACTACAACAGCAACAATATCCTCCTTATAAGCAAAACCTACCTCAATCTCATAGCCACCATCAACATCAGCAAAATCAAAAGCAGAGTCAAACTCTCAACCCAAACCAGGATCAGCAACAACAAAGAAGGAACATCCTCCATGCCCAAATGAGTCCGAAAGACAAACAGCATAAGCTGCCAAAGGCTCAAAACATCTATCGTCCCTACAACACGAATCAACAGAGTCCAGTTCTGTCACCAACAGATTTACACGATTCAAATAGAATTAATTTTCTGAATATAACAAACCAAACAAGTCACTCCAGGAATAGGTATGCCAATGATAGGAGTACTTTAGATACCAAGAGACAATTGATCAATGAACGGGTCGCTGTTACAAGTGATTCAAAACCCGCTTCGCCGGTTGATGGGATGAAGACATTTGTTAATGAGCTTGACAACCAGAAAATACGCAACAGGTCCAAGGATTCAGGGATTGGCAGTGTAGATGCAGGTCACAATGGTAAAGATCAAAGTCAGCTTGATAGCTTGGAACCAAGTGGACTTAAAGTGGCAAACAAACTAACTGAAATCGATACAGGTATCGACAAAGAGAAGGAAAAGGAGAAGGAAAAGGAAAAGGAAAAAGATAAGGACAAAGAGAAAGAAAAAGAAAAGGATGGGAAGCCTAAGAACAAATCTTCGTTTTCATCGTTTTTCAAAATCAAGCGTGATAAACCACGTAGTGTTTCACACGCATCCGAATCCACTGAGGAACCAAAGCTTGCCTTCAAAGTAAAAAGGTCACTCTCTCATAGCTCTGAATCCGGCTTGAGTTCTCCGAAAGCAGACTTTAAATCATTTTTCGGTGGTAAGAAGGAGAAGGAAAAGGACAAAGAGAAAGAGAAAGAGAAAGAGAAAGAGACAGAGACAGAGACAGAGACAGAGAAGGAAAAGGACAAAGACAAGGAAAGAGACAAGGAAAAGGAAAAAGAAAGATCTGAGTCGACTTCTTCGTCTATTATCAAGAAAGCTCACGATGGCATGAGTTCTTCTCCAAAGCTAGGGGTAGGCCTCTTCTCTTCCCATGGCAACATTCTCTCCAAAAACAAATCTAGTGAGAATGTATCTGGCGCAAGTAACAAAAAGGAGAAATCTGAGGGCAGCAGCATACTTGGATTCCAGCATAAGCACAAAAAGGAGAACACAGATAGCAAAATCCAAAAAGGAAACAATGCGCAGAACAATCTTTCTCTTCAACATAGAGACAGTAGTGTCACTCTAAAAAAAGAGGCTGAACCAAGTGAATTGAGGGTAATCGATCAGAATTCTCTAGCTGACGAGTCCAATGAGAGTACCTTGACAAATAGTTTAGATGATGGCGAAAAGTCCAAACTTATACACACAGTTTTAGCCTCAAACATCCCAGACTCATCTTCTGCAGCTGCTTCAACTCCTACTGTTACTTCTGTCACAACAGACTTGTCTTCAACGGCTAAGAACGGCCCAACTGCTGTAACTTCAAATAGTATCTTGACGAGCTCAGGTACAACAGATTTGAATAATGGTGATTCAGATGCATCAGCGGTGGTGACTACCACCATGGTGAATCAAGCGCTTTCTCTTCCTGCTAATGAAGGTGTCCAGCAACCACAAGCCTCGGAAACAACAGTTTCTCCAGAGGCAGAATCCAATGAGTTGATTAAAAGGTCACTCGAGGAAACATTACAGCAGAACGAGCGTCCAAGTAAGCCAAATCAACCACTTGAAATGAGAGACTCTGCTTTTGGATTCCCATTACCCCCAGTCTCAAATTCTACTCTTGTCATGTTAGATCACAGATTCCCCGTTCAAGTGGAACGTGCAATCTACCGCTTGAGCCACTTGAAACTAGCAGACCCTAAAAGGCCATTGAGACAACAAGTGCTTTTGAGTAACTTCATGTATTCCTACTTGAATTTGGTTAATCACACCTTATGGATTCAATCAAAGGAGCAAGAGGGAAATGATAAAGAGCAGATGGGGAGTACTGGTAGAACGGAAGTGCTCATGAACGGCTCTGCAATTACTTCTAACGAAGTTACTACTCCACTTATGTAAAAAATCAAAGCTTTATAACGGTACATTCTTTTCAGATTTACATTTAAAAAAAACTCATATAATTGCATACAAATTAATATACACTTAGAGCATACTTACCAAGTCTTTGTTAAATTCAAATCGTAGGGGTGTATGTCATTTTTTCGAACTGAGAGCTGAAGCTCAATACACCGAACAGAAGTAACGCCCAGTAAATAACTTTGTAAGAATTGCATCCCGATACACTTAGTCTTGGAAATCCCATGTAATTGCAAAATGAATGTGCAACAAAACAACAAGCCAAGCTTCCGGTATTAACAAAGACACGGTTTGTCAAATATCCGAAAAAAGTTGTGTAAATACATTGAAATATGCATGTAACAATGATTTGTCCCCAGCTGTTCTTCTGCCTTTTCAGTTCAATAGCATGATGCAAATGGGCAAATCCGAATAGTAATGGGCTGAGTTTCAAGTATATGTCTATTTCTTTTTTATTGTGAAACTGAGTTGAGGAATAATATGAAGTTATCAGAGATGATAAAGGTTTCTTCGAAAGCTCGTACGCCAAGATGGATCCAGTTGTTAGAGAAGTATAAAAGAATTCCTCCGTTAGCGGCGCAAAGAAAAGATCTCTCAGCATTTCAATGTTGGATGAGTATCTCTCCATGTACTCCTTATTGACTATTTTATCTAAAAGTGGACCAGAAAATAGCATCATGAACAAGAAAAGAGTTTTCAACATTTTAGAGAAAACTTCAAAGTGGAACATGTCGACTAGTCCCAATATCCGGAAGACACTTTTGACATCAGGCACAGTTTTCAGTACGTATACTAGGACCAATGGTGCAAATAAAAGGTTAGCAATGGTTACCAACATTATTCGTTTGGTTCGGAACATGATAATCTTCGGATCATTTCTGTATCCATGGACAGCTTTGATATGCAAACACAACACATAGGAATATGCTACAATCGAGATGTAGACCACCGTGGGTATTATAGATGACATTCAATCCTAAATACTTGACTCGATTCCTTGACATACGAAAGTAACCAATTGAATTTCCTTCTCTGCATATTTGCCAAGTTTCTTTTTTCGTCTTCCGGAGTTGCAACCCAAAATGGTGTCGAAAACAATTTCGAAAATCATGTCGCTGCAGCTGATCCGGTTTCCAATTTAGGGTACTACTATAATGGCTTCTCCCATTTGAGGTGTCCTTTCTATGGGGCTAAACAGGTACATTCATTATACATACCTTATACATTAAGTTCACTTGCCCATTGGCTTCATTATCACCTTCTTCCGCCAAGAAGATACCCATGCACATACCACGCTGACGCTACCGTCATAAGTCCAATGGCTCCACAGCCAATGTTGAATGAGTTTAAAAGAGGTTCAGGTTCAGTGGGCTCTGGATCGAGTCCAGGCGTTGCAAAACGAGGATTGGTGGCTGCTGCAACTAAATGACTCATGAGTTCATTCATCGACGGTAGCCAATTCGAACTGATGTGTAATGGCGGGGATAGGTGTAGCGACTTGGTGTAAGGCTCGGGCAAGAAATCTGAGCGTTGCTGCTGTCTGTCTAGATCCGCTTTCAACGCAACAAAGACAGAAGGGATGTTGTCTAAATAACTGTGCATCTGTTTGACTTCAATCAAGTGCTGAAATGACTCAGGGTCCGAGGAATCGTATGCAAAGCATAAAACATCACACGAATCCAGCTTTTCCTTGTTATCGAGTATAGCATTTTCAACTTCACCAAGTTCTTCCATAATCAAGTAGCATTGTTTTCCCCCAATTAACTCAACATTGTTTACAGCTATATTCTGTTGAATTGTTGGAGAGTGGGCATTACTGAAAGATCTCCCTAAGAAAGATTCCAGTAATGATGACTTACCACAGCCGGAGGCACCAACAATAAAACAGTTGAAAACTGTTCTATCGTTAACTGCGGCTCTATAAACTTTGCCATTTCTCTTTTTAAACTTCCTTGGTTTCGTGATGTACAAAGCAGAGGATGTGGAATATGTATTCTTGGAATTTGATGTTTTTGTTTCAAAACCGAAATATCCAAGATATGCAGATGTTGTTTTGTAGTCTAAGAAAGTTGTCATGGACCACTGGGCAAGCCACCCCTGGAGAGTCACGTAGCCTTGTTCATTGCACACCACACTTCTAGGAAAATTATTATCTTTCCAAGATTTTGGGATACCGGGAGTTGGATAGAATAAACGTTCGAGTTCATGATCATTCAAGCCACCATCATTATCCTTATCGAACAAGATGAATAAATCGACTAAGAACTTATACCCAATTGGGGAAAGTTCTACACTTGAGTGCTGAGGAATATCGATTTTAGGATACAATACTTTGTCATCAATGGACAAAGAATCTGTGTAGTAAAATGCTCGTAGTATCCCCCATATTGTTTCATGCCTTCCAGACTCGACATAGAATTTATTCAGTAATAGGAACCCTTGGCTTGTAATTCCCTTTTCGCTTGCTGATCCAGGGATGATACCATTCAATGTGTTCTTTATAGTCTGCAATTCGGTGATATCAATGGATTTGTGGAAACATTTCTGCTGAAGCAACAGAAATTCGTCATCACTTAAATATCCATCTTGATCTCTATCGCAAAGGTAGAAAATTCTATTCAACGCAGACACTGCTAGAGGTTTCAAACAACCATCTTTGTAATCATATAATGGAGAGAGCGGATGTGTGACTGCACGCTGACATAAGTAAAACGCCTGGTTGACATTGTAGTTCTCTTTAGCACTGCATCTAATGCAAGCTTCAACTTCCTTAAAATCTGTCAATAGCGGGATAAATTCTTCATTCAAAACCGTTGATGGCTCTGTAGAAGTGTCAAGGTCACTCTTATTGTTGCAGATTATAATTGGCAAATTCACACCCAGAGATCGGAAGAGCGGAATCCAGTATAAAGAAATTCTTTCATAGGTATAATGATCTGAATAGACCAACCAAATGACGTTTGACTGACGGATTTCGTACTGAAGAGAAGAAAGATTTGAGGCGTAGGTGTCCACTAAGATTGTCGAGTTCACCGAATAACGTGAATCTGAAAAATCACGGGGAATATTCATTGGCGGAATGACATGCTGTATATTAGGTACAAATTTCTCTTTCACTAAGGACGTGATCAACGAAGATTTGCCCACACCCTCATCACCACACACCACTACACGTATAGTATCCATTATGGGTATCTGACTTCGGTGCAACTAGCGCTCAATGAGTACAACCCCAATGGGTCGCCGGCCAGGCAGGCGGGGCCGGAAACCGGGACTCCAGAAACATGTTCCGTCCTCTGTTGAAGTCTCCGCCGGCCTCACTCACTGCGCGAGAGCCTTGCGTTGTAGATCGATACCGACGAGGGCAAATCAAAGACTAGCTGGTGCACTTTTGATGGCCAGTAGGTGGTCTTGTTGGTACTCAGTCTCGGTCACTGACACCAGGAATTGAACCAGAAACAACTCACGCAATATGGTATGTACAGAAGGGGCATCCAGGCTGCGGTAGCACCCCCCGTTTACTGGGAAAGAAAAACTTAAGGTGATACAGCGTACTAACACAGACATCGCATTTTAAAGACTTCAATTGGTACGGGTTATGACTTGTCAAACTCTGTCTTTTCTCCCGACGGAAGAAACTTTCAAGTAGAGTATGCATCCAAAGCTGTGGAGAATGCAGGAACTTCAATTGGTATCAAGTGCAAGGATGGCATCGTTCTTGCAACTGAAAAAATCGTCTCATCAAAGCTTTTGGCACCAGGCAAGAACAAGAAGATTCAAACCATTGATAGACACGTTGGTGTCGTCTACTCAGGGTTGATACCCGATGGAAGACATTTTGTCAATCGTGGTAGAGATGAGGCGCAAAGCTTCAAGTCCCTATATAAAGAGCCAATGGGATTGGAAGGGCTCATAAGTAGACTAGGTTACTACGTTCAAGCTTACACCTGTTACAACTCCGTCCGGCCATTTGGTATCAATGCAATTGTCGGTGGTGTCGATGACTCCGGTGCACATTTATACATGGTTGAACCAAGTGGCGTGTATTGGGGGTACATGGGCGCTGCGACTGGTAAGGGTAGACAGGCAGCAAAGGCTGAGTTGGAAAAGTTGGACCTGCCAAACATATCTTGTAAAGATGCAGTCAAAGAAGCTGCCAGAATTATACATTTAGTTCATGAGGACAACAAGGATAAAGATTACGAGCTGGAAATCAGCTGGGTAAGCACAGAAGAAACCGGAGGCGTTCATAAGTTTGTTCCTGCAGACTTACTAGAGGAAGCCAAGAAATACGCCGAGGAAGAAGCCGAAGGAGGAAGCGATAGCGATAGTGGAAGTGACAGTGACAGCGACGAGGAAATGGAATGATCAAACCGTCCCGCATTTAGAAGCATCTTGTCAATTTTTGTATACGTACTTAAAATAATAAAGTAATAGCAAAGCCTCATCGAATAATATTCATCTCAACTTTATAAGGATTAACTATAAAGGGGATACATCTGAATCTTTACGTAATCTCAAATCGAGAGAGTTGGGCCTTGGTGGCATTCAATTCTTCTTCCAATTCAGAAATCTTCATTTGAGCCCCCTGTCTTGTCTGACTGAGAGCCTCCTCTGCAGCCTTCCACTTCTTCTTCAGGTCCTCCAACCTGAGCTTTTTCAGTTGATCCGTCTTATTTGCCTTTTCATTCACAATCTCCTTGAGCTTGGTATTTTGAGTTTGGAGTTCGTGTATCCTGATTGTTTCACTATCCTTCATTGTTTCAAGATCATTTATCTTTTGAGTCAAAAATAAGATCTCACCTTGTAATTCTGAAATAGTTTTGGACTGTAAATTGTGTGCCCTTCTCTCACTTACTAGTACTTGGTAGTTCTCCAAAATTGTACTTAATGAACTTACTTCGTAATTATGGGCAACCGAAAACACCTTCACAATCTCTTCATATTCAGTATCACCATTCAACTTATTACATGCATTTATTACATTTCCCGAGGAAGATGGATCGATAATTCTCATAAGAGAATTCAATAGAGCTGAATGATGAGATGATACTTTTCGAACTATCTGGCCCATTTTAGTAGCGTTTCCTTCTTGGCTTCTCTTCAGAGCTGAATTGGCTTTCTTCAAATTGTTCACTTGACTCTCCAACTGAGCTGCCTGATTAGTTGACTCTAACTCCACTTCTTTCCGCTTGTTTGATATTTCTTTCTCAATATCGTGATACTGGGATTGGAGGTTGGAATATTGAGCCTCTAATGCTGAGTAGTTAGATTTCTCCGTTCTAAGTAAGTTTTCATAATCAAAAATTTTTGATTTATAGTTGAAATTCAAATGCTCAGAATCTTGAAGCTTTTTAGTAAAATCGTTCTGTATAGAATCCAAATCTTGCTCGCGTGCCTTAATGGTTTCCAGTAGTTTGTTAGTATGATCTTCATAGCCATTCACCGCTACTCTTGATTGTATTAGCTCGTCAAGCATCGTTTCTATGTGGCTGCTTAAAGTTTTCAGAATATCATTGAAATCGGTAATTCTAGCAGGCTTTTCCAAATCAAGCGTAGTTTCTATCTTCGAGATAAGACTGTTGATTTTTCCTTGCCATTCATGTTGATTATGTGCCATATCGGCGTGCTGATCACGCAATAGCTCTACTGATTTAGAGAGATCTTTAATCGTTAGCAATAATTTTTCATATTTCTCCTTAAGTGAGTTGTATTCAATGTTTGCTTGATTCAACTGAAACCTGAGCTTGGAAGAGTTCAAGCTATTGTATATTTTTCGTTCTAGTTCTTCTGACAATTCTTGTTTATTCTCTCCATCCCCAACAGATTGATATATCTTATCTCGTAGTAGATCATTCTGTAACTTTATTTGGATTTTGCAATTAGTTAATTGATTCTGAAGGTCAACTATATCGTTGGCAGATGGTATTAAGTTAGAAGAGTGGCTATGATCATCTAAACTTAGTTTGGCAAATAATGAGTCCATGGACTGAAGAACAGCCGAAGAGTTATAATCTGAGTCTCTGTCCATTGATATATCATCGATTGTCTGTCGACTTAAACGCTTTGAGGAAGTTCTTCCATTTCCACGTTTATTTTTGGTTAGTTCTTTAGGCTTTGACTGTTTGACCAAGGTGGCAGAAGGCAAGGAGAGCTCATAACCCATCAGCTTACTATAGTCGGAGGGTGGGTTAGACGTCATTGTTGAAGCTCTTGTCTCAACAGTTTTTGGAGTCTCAAACGTGTCACTTGACAGACGAGAAGATGGTTTTGTGTCTTCATCAACAGCATTCAAATTCGAGTGAAGTTCACTTATGGGCTTCGAATTGCTTTGTCTGGTACTTGGTTTAGGTGTTCTCGGGGCAGAATTCATTGCTGAATCTGCGTCAGCAGTCACAAGATTTGATCTTTCATCATCCGTTCCGTAGTTTTCAAAAATATCAGGTGAGCCTTCCTCATGCTGATCATTTTCATTGGCACTTCTGGAGATGTCATCGTCGGATATATCGAAGCTTGAAAACTCCTCTACCTCCTGAGTTGAATCTTGTTCAGAATCATTATCTTGCTCAGGCTTTATATGTTGTCGAAAATCATGGTGGATCATATCACCAGTATCATCTGAATTTGCTGTGCTGTTCATTTTCACCGTGATTACCTTTCCGAGTCTAACTAACACTTCTACCTCTCAAGCTCCCACGGTCACAATTGATCTCTCTCATCCTTCTAAACATCTTATCCGCAAAAGGGAAAAAAGATAAACAAAAACATGTCGCTACCATTTGGATTTTTATTTCAAATCGATGTGTGATTTTCCTACAATGGTGCATTTCACCTACCTGTATGGAATGAATGATATATACCTAGCACTTCAAGACAGTAGATAGATTGAATTGGATGCTGCGGTTCGTGTTTGTTGAAAGATGTCATAACGTACGCCTTTTTTCGGAATTGTATTTTATGTCTATCATCCCACAACATAAACTTGTGGATGCAGTAGGCGGTAATTGCAATAGTTCAAGCGAGGAAGAATAAGCTTTTGGACTCCCATATACGTATTTGCCACTCGAAACAAATCTTGACAAAAATTTAGACTGGCAATAGGGCATTCTGGTTAAGTCCATATTCATTAGTTATTCCTTCAAAGATGGAAATTTGTGGACAGCGGAGAGAGGGTTTGTTTGAAAAATACGTATTTTCAACTTCAGGAATCCAAAACTTGAATGAAATAACTGTTAAAGTCATTTTGGAGTCCTTGAAGTGAAGTCAACGTAGCAGTCCTGGCCTGCTTTTTAGTTTCAAAAAGCTGAAATGCGGAAAAGCGCATGTACATCACCAATATTTGAAGCAGTAAAAAGTGCCTTTCATAACATACAACAGCAGCATCAATTTGGACATGTCGATGGCAATGAATTTCTGATTTGGACAGCTTTACAAGGCTTTGAATTAGTGAGGTACGTTTAAAATTGAGTTCTGGAAGCGAGATAAGCTTGCAGGGAAACATTTGACAGAATTCAGAATTGTAGGACGGGGACCTGTCAAGCAAGTGAAGGAAATGCTGTGGCAATATCATAATGCAAATAACCCTAAATGATGGACACATTGTCAAAAAAAATTGTAATTGGAGAAACTTACAAATTAGCAACCATAGTAAAAGCTTAAAAATGGTTGAATAACTTTTCTTTAAAAAAAATCTCTCTCTTCATCAAATTGTCCCTTTAAAATTATGCATTGTAAATAGTAGTTGAGACTGTTTAGAAAAACCCTTATGGGTGATACTGTTTCCTTTTCATCCAACAAAAGCACCGTGGCGCAGTGGAAGCGCGCAGGGCTCATAACCCTGATGTCGTTGGATCGAAACCAACCGGTGCTAACTTTTTGAATTTTTTTGTCTCAAAACAATTTTTACTACCATTATGTTCTGAAAATCAACGAAAGCATCGAAAAATGCTTATTTTCATTCAGTAAATTGTGAAACATTAACATATAAACCCCGAAGTATAAGAGAAAATGTAAATTTTATAGAAAAGTGCTCAAAAATGTGCAGATTTTGGCATCATAGGGTTCATTTCAAGCGCTGCGCCGTTATTCCCATTGCTGGAATCAGTGCCTACCTCTTGCAACGCAAGATTCTTCTTGTTCTTATTAAATCTTCCCTTATTGTTGTTATTGGACCCATTTGGTCTGTTCTTCTTCTGCGGCGGTCTCCAGGTAACCCAATGGTCTCTCCACACGGGACCCTCGGAGACAAAGCTACAATGCGACAAAGTAATGAAGTTAACGGTAGCATTGTCAACAATCGCAAAGGTGATACGGTGAGGGTCGTATTTGAGGTTACTGATATCAATTCCCTTTGCGTAATCCCAACTTGTTTCAAGAGCCCGCTTGGCGACAGATTTTTCTGCACCTGTATCTGCACCACTTTTCGTTCTGCGTGCCTTCACTTTGGGCTTCGGTTTGTGCGTGTCAGGGTTTGAGCTGGACCGCTCTAGAAGCGACTTCAATTCGCTGTACTTGGGTAGTCGCTGGGTTGCCTTGAAGACGGTGATTTGATAATCTGGTGGCGGAGGGTTTTTCTTCTTGAAGCTCGGTGATGGTTTCCAAATATTGAAGGAAATCTTGTACTTTCCCGGAGTGGGCTTTGTGGCACCATTGTCAAGCTTCGGCAATGCTTGCCCCTTGACTTTGGAATGTAAGAACGTGAGAACATTGAAGTATGAAAACGCAAACTTGTACGGGAAGTCCATCTTGAAAAAATTCGATACTTTTGTCAATACCCTTGTCCACCACGACATTTTCAGGTTTTTGAAGAGCATGTCCGGAGAGGTCAGCAGCTGATTTCGGGGTTCGGAGATCTTGCCTTCGAACTCTTCATTTCTCGTGATGATGTACCCGTCACGCTTGAGGATCGAGTAGACAATGTACTGGTCCAGCCTGTCTCCCTTAGTGACGAGAATAGAGTACGCTGCCTGCAAGCTCAACGGCGGCATTTCTTGGTATAACCTGTTCCTCGCCTCGTCCTCCTTGTCCCAGAACTTGAGTACACAGCTCCCTCGCTCGACCAAGTACAACGCCTCCTCGAAGCCGAAGTGGCACACGTTCTGGTTGTCGATCATACCCATGGTTTCCAAGAACTTCCCCTTCGGCTGGAGCATGAACAGGTCGTCGTGGTCGTGGGCGTTGATGTAGACCGTGGACGTCTTCAAGTTCTCTAAATTCACTATCGAACCCCGCTTTACCGCCAACGCATTGAACCGCATGTTCCTCGACTTGTTCAACTTGCTCTGGTCGTAGGCAGATAACTGGTGCCGGTCGTCATCGGTTAGCAACGGCTCAAAGTCCTTGATGCCCTTCTTCGAGATGTTATTCAAAAGCGACCAGTCCTGGAGCTCGTCATCCGACTCGTCTGAGAACTCCGGGTTGTTGCTATCCCGTGACAGCAGCGGCGGCATCGGGGTAGATGCTGCCGTGGAACATGGAGTCCCCTGCTCCACCACCGTTTTCGACGACGCCGTCGTGTACGAGCCTGCCGAGTCGCCGTTCTGCGAAACCATGCCGGAGTTGAGTTCAGTGTTGTTCAGCGACATATATTGCATCGTGCTGCTATGCTGCGGAGTCTGTGTTTCCCTGCTGCAGCCAGAGATACGTTTCTTCTGGGTCCTTGGACTCCACAACTGTGGTGGAACCGGCTTCAGTTCATGTCCGTCCCAGAGGGATGCTGACGTCAGCGCCCTCTGAGCAGAACGCACGCGCTGAAATTTTCTGTATCGTCAGTCTATCTGCAGCAGAGATAGGTTAATCAGCAATCTCGGATCTGGAAAAGTCCCTCGAAGGAGACCACAGAGGTCCGCAGTGAAAGAGAGGACGAAAAGCAAGGCGAAACGAAGCGAAGAAAGGAAACAGCTATTAGGATGACTGCTCCAGACAGTGCGCTTACCTACTCGTCGTTCTGCGGAGGGCTGTTAGACGACATGTTGGATCAAGTTATCTACAACATCATCAGCCGATCGCTGCTGGACGAAAAGCTCGTGCGAAAAGAGTACGGCACGATAGAGAAGCCGATCTTCCACGATCCGCCCAGCTTTACGGCGAAACATGAGGGCGGCGCTGAGAACGAAGACTCTTCTTCGGGTGCGAATGGTGGTGATAGCAAGCGGATAGATCTGACCACGCACGACAACGAGGCCCCTACACCAACAAACAGCAGAAGCGGCACGAGTGTGAAGGAAGAATTGCCTGTAGAGCCGGACATCGGGAGGTTTCAGTTCACGCTGAACGGCAAGGACGTCTACGTCAACGCGCTGAGCGACAACAGGAAACTGCTGGGCGCCAAGGCGAACGCAATTGTGGTGGGCACTGCGCAGGACACGTACTTCAAATGCTCCAACTGCGACAGGAAGATAGCTGGGAGCCGGTTCAGCGCACACATCGACAAGTGCTTTGGCGGGAGATCGAGGAAATGAAACCGGTTCTTGGTACCATCTTCGTCGCAAGGACGCCCGAATGCGACCGCGAGCAGGGTAATTACTTCTTCGATTGTCGAAACAGCTTCTGGCATGGTGTGTGCTCTTTGCTGCACCTGTGAAACTGTTCCGGCGTAGGACAAGGCTCTCCATTAGCTTCCCGCCGATAACAATTGAAATCGCCCAAATAGGAAATTCATCTCAGCTGCGAAACATGAAAATTCCATGCGGCCTGCGAAGCCCGTCTACGACACTTTCAGAGAAGGATCCGATCTCTAGACTTATAAACCCCCTCATATGCCTTTATAAAAACAGTAACCTTTGTCATGCAATGCCGAACAGGAAAGAGGGAGAAAATTTTAGCACGCTAGAACACTAACAGACTCCCCCCACAGCTCAAGTATGCATAGCACCAAAAGAGCCGCCAATTCTTTACACTTTGTGTTTCAAAATCACCATATTTTTGACTCAGTGTATGCCCCAGAGGAGCCAGCTGCAACTCCATCATGCTGTTGTAGTTCCTGCCGGGCTAAGCTTGTACTACTGCCAAACATCTGTCTTGTAAGTCTAGACACTAGCACTCCCTTATTCTATGCACATACTAACACTTTCTACAGCTGTTTTTCCTGGGGATGGTATTCCCACCAATATATTTTTTCCTATGGAGCTGGCAGCTGTATGCGTTGATCGCATATAAGAGGGAGTTGAACGAAGCCAACTACCTAGACAGAGGAAGAGAAATAGAAAAAGAGGTCGAGGAGGAGGACAAGGAAGACTATGACGGCTCCACGCTCCGCTCCGACAACCCATTTGCCGACAAATACAAAATTAGCGAGTCGGGAAGCGATCGGACAGTGCGGTATCTACAGCAGGAGAACGAGAAATACAATTTCGACGCCCATTGTTCCATCAACAATCGCTTCAATAAGTGGTGTGGCAGATCACTCATTGCGTTTTCATGCCAAGTGTGTTTGATAGTTGTCATCACATGTGCGATTGTGTTCGCCAACGAGAAAAACCGGAGCAGTTTCCCACTGCAGGCCTGAAAGCTTAAGCCAGTATCATCGACTAAACATATTGATGGTGAGGGAAAATTCCACAAAAATGGAAAAAAAAAGAAATTTCCCGATTCGGACATCAAAGGAAACATGTTGAAACTAAAAAGGCAATGTAATTACCATCCATCCAGATGAAGTTTGAAACAAGATCGATGTGCATAAAACAACCGATAAGATTACATGTATGTAAGGATACGTTTAAAATGTAATATATATAGCAAAGTCCTAGTCCTGTTTTGTCCCTTTGCTGAAATGGTCAATACTCCAAAATGATTCCATAGAAGAACGGCAGCATTTTAAAGATAAATCGAGATTTTCAGAACATACATCAAGACAATGGTCAATCTGCAAGCTACACTTATTGCGCTGCAAGCTATCTGTTTCGTCTTGAATTTGCCGCCCTCGATATGGCATATCATGAATAAGAACATTCCTGCTCTCACGCTTTTGATCTATGTCGAGATACTAATGATGGACGGGTTTGTCAGTGCTATTGTTTGGGGAGGGCCCAATTATGTGAATGCGTGGAATGGGAAGGTGTGGTGTGATATCATGGTCAGAATTCAGCTTGCTGCTTCAGTGGGTATCTCGTCATCGATTTCGTGCGTCAGTTTCAATTTGCTGATGATTTTCCTAACCAACCGAATGACGACCTTTTGGTTCGGCAACAAATGGATGAAGCCATGCTGTGAGGTGTTTTTTTCAATTGTTTTCCCCTTCATTATATCCGGAGTGGCATATTTGGCCCAAAGTTTCAGGTATCTCATCAGCAGATATTCAGGGTGCTCTCCACCGTTGGTGACTGACTCGATTTCGGTTGTGACGTTCTACCTTTGGATATTTGTGTGGAACTTCATCAGTATGGCAATCTCTTTGGCCACATTGATTTTATTTTTCAAGAAGAGGAAAGCCGCCAAGGATATTTTGGTCTGCACCAATTCAGGCCTATCGGTCAAGAGGTTTATCAGGTTATTGACATATTGTATATTGGTTGTTTGCTCGTCCATTATATTTTCTGCGGTGCTTGGTTCCATCTTGGTGATCAAGAAGGGGGTATTCTACGAAAAGGAAATTGCACAGAGAAGGAAGTGGGGGACATACATTGTAGCATCACGAAATAGTGAGTCAGATATCAACACGTGGGTGCTCATCACCATCTCGTTTGTGAGCTTCTTCCTTTTCGGAGTCGGGGAGGACGCTGCCAAGATGTACTGCACGATCATCTCGAAACTCCCATACGGAGATTGGTTGCTGCAGAAGCTCGGCGGAATCGCCGGTGGGCTCAAGAGTGTATTCGGCGGAGACATCATCACGGACGAGAACAAGTTCATGCTTCGGTTCTGGAAATCCGGCGACAGCGATGACGACGATAGCAAGAAGGACCTTGCTATGGGCTTTGACAGCGACAGCTACGCCGACGGCGATTCTTTCCAGGGCAGTTCAAACGTCGGGTCCGGGAGCTGTCTGTTGAGCAATATCTACTACGACGGCGGAACGCCGAACGAGCACTGCTACAGTCCAGGCACGGGCATGTCTGACCAGTTTTCCATCGAGAAGTACGAGGGACTGATGAGGGAGAGAGAGCACGAGCTGAGCACGCTGGGCACACCGGCGACGGCGGCGACGAGCGAGACGCTGATGAGGGCCTACCATGACGAGAACCTGAGGTTCCAGCTGCAGGAGGCGGAACGGGAGGTGGACGCAGAGGCTGCGGCGGAGGCCTTTGACGAGCTGAAGTATTTGTATTATTAGCGTGGACGAAAATAAACGACTAGTGGGATTAACAGATTTAGGTAGGTAGGTAGGTAGGTTAAAGAAGAATCTATATTATACAGAAGAAAGGGAAAACTAGTTCGAATGGAGGGGAACAATCCATTATTAGTGGACGCAGCAGGAAGAGGAGGGGTCCGACTTAGGCGTTCATTCTTCCTGCTTTTTAGGGTACTTGATGACCTCGAAGTTCGACTGGAAGAGCATCAAGGAAAACGACTTGGAGCCGTCCTCCTTCTCGTAAGACGTGTTTTTCGCCTCCGCCTCGAGGTATATCTTGGAGCCCTTGGCCAAGTTTCTCTCCATGAAGTCGATCTGGTTTGGCGAGAAGCACGCAATGTTGAACCAGGAGACGGAGTCGCCGGCCTTGGTTCTCGAGTTGACGGCGATCGCGTACTTGAGGTACTCCTTACCCGTGGTGGTGGTCTGTTTCTGCAAGTCGGTGCCGATGGTCCCAATGAGGGTCATCTTGGCGAACTTCGGCTTGAAGGTGGTGGAGAACGATCTGACGGACTGTCTGAGCATGGTGGCGTGTGGGTGCGGCTGGGGGGTGTGTGTGGTGGTGCTTCAGCAGGGGTCTCAAGCCTCCTGTGCCACCGTGTATGGATGTGTTATATGTCGTATATGTTCAACTCTTTCAGCTTCCTTTCTTCCTCGCCTGTTTCCTCAACGACGGCCTGGAGCCGGGTTTTGACCGCGTTGCGCCGATCGGCGCAAAAACGGAAATGCGCGCCGATCGACGCAACGCGATGTTTTTCAAACCAGAAATTGCGCCTATCGACGCAATTTCTCAAGACGGGAACTACGCCGATCGGCGTAAGAGTCCTGCGGCCGTTGCGAGAAGCGGGGAGCGAATGGGAGAGAAACAATTGCTAATGCAGCGGGAACAGAGAGGGGAAAGAGGGAGAGGAGAGACAGGGAGAAAAGAGCAGCTGTTCAGAGGAATGCTCAGCTTCAGCGGCACGCAGACGCAGTCTACAGAGCAGCACACCGCACAGGACAGCAGCAACAGAAGCAGCACAGCAACCACACACACCATGTTTGCCAGATCATCGCTCAGCAGAGGGCTCCTGAACTCGTACACCCGGTCGTTGTCGACCACTGCGTTCTTGAAGTCAGCCTCCGCCACGGCGGGCAGCGCCATCTCGACGAGACCAGAAGGCTTCAGAATCCCTAGACCAATAACATGGGAGGAGTCGAAAGAGAGTGCTCTGGCCAAGGCCACGAAGTGGTTTCTTTTGGCAGAGATGTTCAGAGGGATGTACATTGTGCTCGAAATGTACTTCAGAGCGCCATACACCATCTACTACCCATTCGAAAAGGGTGCGATCTCGCCACGGTTCAGAGGTGAGCACGCCTTGAGAAGATATCCTTCCGGTGAGGAGAGATGCATTGCCTGCAAGTTGTGCGAGGCCATCTGTCCAGCACAGGCGATCACGATCGAGGCCGAGGAGAGAGCCGACGGCTCCAGAAGAACGTACAAGTACGACATCGACATGACCAAGTGCATATACTGCGGGTACTGCCAGGAGTCCTGTCCTGTCGACGCCATCGTCGAGACCCCGAACGCCGAGTACGCCACCGAGACCAGAGAAGAGCTCCTCTACAACAAGGAGAAGCTTCTCGCCAACGGGGACAAGTGGGAACAAGAGTACCAGTACGCCGCCAACGCCGACGCTCCATACAGATAAGCATGTGCTTCTCCTTCCTCTACTTCATTTCTTCCACCCTTCTTCCCCCCGCCCCCCCTTAACATTCAATTATTCATTCCAGTAGGACAAGAAAAAAACCTCTATACAGTCCCACCAACTAAATAAATGACCTGGCATTCGGACAGCATCCTGCACGTTTTTCCCCACTCCCATCCTGCACACATCCACTCTACCCCCCCGTGTGTAGTATACGTTTATAAATCTATATTGTATACGTTCTATTTATTTATTTACCAAATCTCTATATTCTTATTATGTACACAATGAATTGAAACATATTTTTTTTTTCCTTATTCGCTCAACATGATTTTTCAATCTGCTCAACTCAGGCCGATTTTCACCCTGATTCATCACACCGTGTGCCCTTTCCTGCTCGAAGTTTCTTGCATAGCCAAGAAACACGAATGTCAGACGTGAAGACGGTCTCCCGGTCTCAGCTCTATGAAAGCGATGGCGAAGACAACGCCAGATCTGACGATCAGGAGTATAGCTATCCCCCTCCAGGCTTCGACTTTGAGATAGTGGATGTCGATGATGTCGATGATGTAGATATCGAGGAGATACCTGCGACCGAAGAAGCCCAGAATGGCGACGCTGGCGCCAAAAGAGAAGACACAAACTCAACAAAGGAGGGTGAGGACAAGGTCGAGTTTTTCCCTCTTTTCTCCACAAACACAAACCCGGACGATGCGTCCCTCGCCAACAGCACGGGGAATACTGGCGGATTAGTCAGAATCAAGGTGGACGATATAGCAGAAGTCGACGATGAGAAGGAAACGGGGAAGGTGAAGGACGAGGAGTGGGACCAGATCGCAAGGGAAAGAAACGAGAGCAGACGACCTTTAAGTTTTTACTACCAGGCAACCGATTCCAATGACGGCCACAACGAGATGGAAAAGTATAAGGCGGTCGCCGTCGATGGAGACACAGTGATACAGTGGAGCAAGCAGTTCCGTATATTGACGAACTACAGAGTGATGGACTTGAAGAAGTACAACGCGACTGTCGATCTGTACCACAAGATAGACAGGTCTCCGAGAAACGGGAAGAGTAAAAAGAGAGCAGGAAAGAAGCAAAGAGATGCCAAGATCTTCAGAAAGGAGAGAATGAAAGAGTGGAAGCAGAAGCTGAGTGAAGCAAGAGAGCGGGCAAGGCAAAGATCATACAGGGAGGACTCCACGTCCACGGCCACATCTTCAACGAAAACCAAGTTCGGAGACTCCTTCAAAAAACGCTCAAACACTATTTCCAAAAACGTGGGAAGGCCTGGGAAACCGGTATTCAGGACGGAGTGATTCACCTTATGTATGCGGATGTATAAACTTTTTCTAAACTGTTGTAAACGTTGTGTGGCATTGATATTAAGCAAAGATCTACTACTTCCTTCTCTCAAAGTTCGTAATAGAGTTCAACATCATTCTGTATTCTAATTTGTCAGCTCTAAATGGCTCTTCCGTCTCCGAGTAGGAATTGCTCATCACCTGTCCGATAGCCTTCTCAAGCTCGCCCTTGATGTTCTTCAAGTTTCTCACAATCGGCCCACCCCTATTCACAACCTCTCTGACCCCAGAGTCCACGCCCAATGCTATCTCCCTCCAGTACCTGTCCAGCAATCGACAAGACTGTATCTCCTCATCACCGCCCAAAATGAGACTGGCATTTGTTGACATGAGGTGATTCCAGATGGACACTTCTGTGTTCTCGGACTCGGAGTCATCCACCCACTTGATAGACTTCATGCACTTTTCTAGCTGGGCTATTAGCCTGGAAGGCCTCTCTAACGAGTTTATATATGATGGTAAGTATTTCGTGTTGTTCAAGTTCCGTAGAATTAGGTTGATCGAATGCTTGCTGCTGGCAGTGTATATCAGCTCGATCGAGGATACCAAGTTCTTCTCATCGAGGAGCAGTTTGGAAGAAAGTAGATTGAATAGTGACTTTTCAGCGTCCTGATCAGATCCAGCACCGGAAGTATTGGTGACATATTCCTGGATTGGGAACTTTAGCAGATTCCTGATCTGAACTTGAATGATGTTCTGGCAACGCTTGATCAAAATCTCACTGAATTGGACATAGTCTCTTATCAACTTGATCAATTTCAAGCTCGGGTTGTTTATATAGCTGGTGAGTTCCTTTAGTAGAGTAGACAAATTGTACAACTGTTTGAACGGTTTGACGGAAAGGTTATTCTCACTTTTGTCGATCTCCTCAATCTTATTGATAAGATAAATCGCAAACGTCAAAGATCGCAACAGCTTGTTTGTTTGGTGCACCTTTTTCAAGGCCATCTGCAAATTCACACACTCGTTGTACGGTTTAATGATCTCGTCCTCCAATCTCTGGAATGAGTTGTTCAACTGGTTGACCGAAGGCTGAATTATCTTGATTTCATCCTTGAACTCCTCCACCTGGGCGAACTCCTCAATCAAGAGCCCAGAATTCTCCCGCACATTGTCATCGATCTTCGAGTTCAAGTCACTTATATCGAAGTCGAGCTTCTTTATCGACGTTTCAAGCTCAATCTCTGAATCTTGTGTGTTGTTCGTCTCCAGAAGCAGTCTATTGGCGAGTTCGCCAGCATTGAAGCTCTTGGAGAGATAATCTCCGTATTCTGATAAATTGCTGTTTTCCATTGTGACAAGCAGTCTTGAACTTATCTTCTATTTCCGAGCCCCAAACTATTGAAGCACGACATACCAACAACCATCTCGTTGACATTCGGCACGAGAAAGTTCAAGATCAACTTGGCAACCGCTTACGTAAAAAGCCCACCGCTAACAAAAAAAGTTTTTCAGAGTCAACCATTTCATTTGATTGATACCTCTGGGATAGACAGATCTGGATGGATTGAATAATGGAATTATAATAAGATACGAGAACCAGCTACTTGTTTTATCTTTCACAGAATGGGATTTACTTTTGGGTTTACCGAAGATATTGAAGGAGAAGAACAACAGGGAGGTCAGCAAAACGGAAATGGTACTCCAACAGAATTTGTAAATCCAATAGATAACGCTTCCGAGCTACAGAGCCCCAAGTTGTACAATTTGCAAGAGCTTCAGCGTTTGTCTTTTGCCGAAACCCGAATAACCTACGAAGCGGTCGAGCTTTACCCCGGCCGCACTTTGTACAGAAGAGAGTTGTTCGACGTGAGGCACCAATTGATGATGGAGGACAGCACCTTCGGTAAAAAGGAAGATGGAGTCAGTGCCGAGGAGTTCAATATTCTCATGGGAGAGACCGGGGAGGACCTCAAGAATGGAGTCTACGAAGGCGGTTTGAAGAGTTGGGAATGCTCTTTCGACATGATAGCCAAATTGAAGGACCTACAGATAGTCGAGAGACTTCTTCAAAATGGCCGGAAGTTCAACGTAGTTGAGCTTGGATGCGGAACCTCTTTGCCTACGCTGTACATTTTGAGCCTCATCTTCTTCACTGGAATCGCCCGGTGCCAGCCCGTCTCCATCGTCCTAAGTGACTTCAACTACGACGTTCTCAGACTAGTCACGCTACCAAATATACTGATAAACTGGTGCTTCTCGGCGCTGGACCCGGACGAGCTGCGTTTGCTCCAACAGAGAGATGACGTGGAGGGTAACATCCGGGACGGAGAAATCGATATCACGAAGGCAGTCGTCGCCAGATTCGACCAGTGGATGCAGGAGAACCAGATCACCATCAGCTTCATCTCCGGCTCCTGGTGTCGCACCTTCATGGACCTTCTCAACGAAGCGCTTCCACAGATGAAGACCGAAACCAACATCGTACTCACCAGTGAGACCATCTACTCTCCGGCCATCCTACCGGTGGTGGGCGAGATGATGGTAGAGCTAGCTGGCGGAGACGGAGCGGCGCACGACGACAGTGTCACGCTTCTGGGCGCCAAAGACATTTACCTCGGGGTCGGGGGCAGCATCGTCGAATGCCGCCAATACCTGCAGTCCAGGGGCGCCCATGTAGAGACCACCGCTGCTACCGGCAACTTCAAGCGCAGTGTGTTGTCCATCTCCCTGTAGAAAGAACCACATCCACGTAGTTCGTGTATAGTAAGAGCAGGAATAATAATCTGGTGAAACATCGATGTTCCGCGTCGAGGCTTGTTGCTATTTATATTTCCGTTGTACCACCAGCACGATAATTTGCGATGGACGGTTGAGCAGAAAGCCTGGAGCCGCTTGTTGACAGATACGCTTAGGGGTCCCATCTGCACGTCTACGTCCAGCCAACAGCGTTGTTTCTGGCTAATTGAAAAACAGAACCGGGGAAGGGAATGGGAAAGTAGCGAGATGTACCACAACACATGCAACACGAGTCGAAATCACACTCAAACAACAACAACCGCAACAGCAGCATTGCCGTCTTCACCCCCGACAACACACACAGAACAACCTGAGCACTACCTCACTATACGGGAGAATGACACAAAGAAGATGATCGATTTGTTGTCTCCCAACTCGTCTCCTTCACTACCTACCCGGAAGTCAAAGAACTTGAAAAACCTACAACTCAACCTTACAAACTCCCCTAGAAACAACATCAACAACCATGAGATACCGAATACCAGCATCCCGCTACCTAACCAGAGGACGGAGGACAGCACTGCACCAAACAGCTCCTCTTCACTGAACACGCTAAAGACACCGGTATTGAGCAGAACCCCAACACCAACAGGGAATCTTCCTGCGGTTGGTGCTGCTGGTGCTAGCGCCGGTGTTGGTGCTGCAGTATCACCGTTTTCAAACCCAAGACCCTTGCAGCATTTTCGAAGAATGGCATCTTTCAACTCGAGCTCGCCGTCTTCCTCATCTGGCTGCAGCAGCATCAATGGGAACAGCGCTAAACTTAATTTGAGTAGTGGCAATAGCAACGGCAGCACAAACACTATAAGCCACAGCAACAACGATAATAACCAAAGGAAAAGAAGTGCTACGACGCTAGCTATTAATATACCAGTGCACGATGTGGAAGCTGAAAACGATAGTGATAGTCCTGGTAACGGACACGTTCCAAGTGGGGGTCTCAAAAGCGCATACGGCGACTTTCTCTTCAATTACGACACAGATTTACCAAACGATAGGAACGCATCGAAAACAAACAACAAGAAAATACTAGTGCTGCCCTTTGAGAAGCCACAGAAAAGAACAAGTAGCATGGATTTTTCGAGCCAAGATTCACTGTCATTATCGCCTATTTCCTTCTCATCACCATCGATTTCATTGTCAGCAAAACCGCTTTCATCTTCCTTCTCAGCACCCGTGGATCTTAATTCTTCAGGCCAATCGTATTCTTCGGAAATCAAACCACAGACAATAATGCACTCATTCGATGAATCCAAAATGGACGAATCAAACGCTGAAACGTTCAAAATGGCATACCCGAACGGACCTATTTGCGTATTGAAACCAAACTTATACCTCTATTCTGAACCTACATTTGATGAGATAACAGACTTTGACGTGATAATAAACGTCGCACAGGAAATTAAAGATTATACAAATCAGGTTGATGAAAGAAACAAAATTGCCGAAATGGCGGGAATTGAAGACTTTGACAATATAAGTATAGACTCGCAAAGCAGGGAAAGGCTGACATTCAGGAACAGCAGGAGAAACATCGAGTACTTTTTCATTCCGTGGACACATACATCTAGACTCACCTCCGACTTCCCATATTTGACAGCGTTAATAGAAAAATCGTTGAAAAATAATAAAAAGGTGCTCATTCACTGTCAATGTGGGGTCAGCCGGTCTGCATCTTTGATAATGGCCTACTTCATGAAAGTTTTTGGGGGAGGATACAACGAAGCCTATGGACGACTCAAGCAGATTGTTCCACAAATAAGTCCGAACCTCAGCTTGATTTATGAGTTGATCGAATGGGGAGAATGGTTGGAAAAGGGCCAACCAACTCAGTAGATACCAACGATATATACATATATTTGTTTATTTACTTCTCTGTTTCTGTGCGTAGTGGTTCCTCATTGTAATTTTAATGGAAAACGTCTAAATCTCGAATCTTGCACAAATTTTAAATTTCCTTCTTCGAACTCGCTGTTCAAAAAAAAAGGAGCTGTAAAATAATAGAGATGTAACGACTATTGCATATACCTTTCTTCCCTACTTGTTAAACTTCTGCACCCAAAGAAAAGTACACACACTGCTGGCTTAGGGCGAGACACCACAATCTAGAGTCATGTCGGGCAATCCTTATCGTCGATCAGGCGGCCCTCCGTCCCAGAATGGACAGCAGGGGCCTGGAAACGGTTACTACAGAATGAACAATTCTCAGTACCATCATAACAATAATAATGGACATAACCGTAATTACAAACACAATCATTCCAGTCACGGGTACGGTCGTGGTCGCTACAACCATAGCTACAGCAATCAATACGATTCTCGCCACAACCCCTATCATTCTCCTCACCATAATTCTCGATATCATCAACAAGCTTCACCTTATAATTCGGGTATCGTCAATGGAAACATGAGCAGCAGTAACAATAATAATGCGTCACGTCGTTCATTTTCTCCCTCTAATACAAACTCTTTATCTGGAGCAGAACCCTCTTATTCTTCACAGTCTAAAGGAAGTCACTATCCGATACAGGGTGAGAAACCAGCTGCTCAACTAAACTCGAGGAGTAATACTTCGACTGTGAAGAATGCTCAGCTGCTTAGCAGTAGACGAGGAAATGGAAATGATAATTTTTCTAATTCAACTGTGAATGTACCTACATCAAACTCACCTCCAGTGGCTAAAGTTCCTCATCAAGACGTTAAAAATGATAATGTGGTGAAATCTGAAAAGAACGAAGAGGTTGTGGAGAAAAAACCATTAGATGTTAACAGTCTACAACTGATGAAGAAGAAAAAACCAACGGAAGTACCGAAGGTAGAATTGCAACCGAAAAACTCTAATGTGGAAGAGGAACCAAAAGTAATAGCACAGGTCAAAGAAGAGCAATCCATACCGAAGACAGAAGACACTCAAGCGAAAGAAGATACAAAAACTGAAGATGTTAAACAGCAAGAAATAAAAACTGAAGATGCTGATCAACAATATACCGAAACTGAAGACACTAATAATCACGCTAACGAAAGAATCATTGATGAAGCTTTGCAAAATGAAATTACGCTAAATGATGATGATGGAAAATTAGAAGGTCTAATGAACTCTATCGATGAAACTAATGAATCCAAAAAAGAAGAGTCCACGACATCTGACTCAAATTTCGTCGAAAAAGGTGACAACTCAGATGATGAAGACGAGCCAATACAATCTAAAATTAGACATGTAACTTCTGAGGCGCCTTCAAAAGAAGATTCTGAAGAGGAGACAGATATAGAAGACTCCATTCCAGTTCCCTCAAGAAAAACTAGAAGACTCCATCGCCTCCTACAAAGCTCGAATATGGACTCTGTGGAAAGAAATGAAGGCACTACAGCTTCTACTAAACACATAGTTTCAAAAAAACGAACAGATTCTTCGAACCTCACCCCCAATTCACATTCTTCTCGATCACAATCTCCTAAACAGCGCAAAACCTCTCGTGCAGGTCGTGATGCTTCAGGTCGTACTTTACTGCAAAGAATGTGTGCAAAAGGAAATCTTGATGAAGTAAGAAGGTTAGTAGAAGAAGGGCAAAATATAAATGATGCCGATTTTGCGGGAATAACACCTCTTCATGAAGCTGCTCTTGAAGGCCACTATGATATCACAAAATTGCTACTTGACAATGGTGCTGACATCAACATACAGAGTGGGCAGATGGATAAAGATACACCTTTAATTGATGCAGTCTCCAATCTTCATTATAGAGTTGTTCAGCTGCTGCTCAGTAGAAACGCAAATCCTAAGATACAGAACGCTCAAGGACAAAACGCACTGGATGTACTTGAAAGTACAATCAAGGAATACGAAGAAGATAAAGAGGAAGTACCACCTGATGCTAAAAAAATAAAAAAGTTAATATTGCAATACTTTCAAAAATTTGCAGACAATGATTCTCTCAGATTGGACATAAACATTCGAGAAAGATCTAATTCAATTGCCACCGATGATGAAGCGCATTCACTCAATAACAATCAACTTTCATACCCAAGTCTCCGAAAAGGAGGCGTGAATTCTCTTCAGGAGAGAATTAGTGCTAATGATGTGACTTTTGTCCTTAATTATGTTTCCAATATGAATGGTAAAAAGATTCCTCCTGAATCTCTCCTTCTTGCTTCAAAGCTTGGCTTTCCAGACATTGCAAGCTTACTAATTGCTTTTGGAGCGGACATTAATTTCAAAGATAGGAATGGATGGACTCCATTGATGCATGCTGTTGGTAAGGGACATTTGGAAATGGTCAAATTACTATTATCGAATCAAGTGAATGTTACGGCAAAGGACAAGAAAGATAGAACTGCCTTGGACCTTCTGAAAAAAAATGGATTATCTGGAACAGAAGAATATACTTTGCTTTTGGCAAAAGTAAAAGAGATGTCTTCTTCAGAGCCAAACAATAACGACAAAATGGATATTGATCAAGGTGACAGTTCAGAGGGAGATGAAGAGGACAATAAAGAAGAGAATGGAGATGATGATGATGAGTATAATAATGAAAGCCAAGTCGATAAAAGCTTCACTGAAGAGGAACAAGAACAAGCACTCCATGCGTCAAAGAAACGAAAGCTTTTAACGAAAGTAAAAAGCGAAGATTTCAAGAATGAGCACAATACTGCAGATGATGCTCATCATGTGTCGAAAAAGCAAAAAACAACGGATGAGAAGAGAGCATTGTCGGAAAACGCGCTCACTTCAGCATCAGCATCTCCTTCTTCCCCTTCTGTAAGAAAGGCTTCATTCAAACAAAAGAAGAAGCATGAAGAAGAGGTTGCAGAGAAGAAGGTAACACCTATCCCTCCTACAGCGGAAGAGATTGAAGCACAGAGACTGAAAGAAATTGAAGCACAAAAAGCAAGGGAAGCACTTGAACATCAAAGACTTGAACGTAAAAAACTGAAGCAGCAAGAAATAGCTAAAAGAATTGATGCTTTTGAAAAACAACGTGAGGAAGAGAAGAAGGCTTTGGAAAGGCTTACTTTGGAGAAGAGACGCAAAGAAGAAGAGGAGCAAAGTATGCTCTTGAAAAAACAAGAAGAAAGCCGGAAGAAGGAAGAGATAAAGTATGCCATCGAGAAGCGGAAACTAATTCGAGACTATTATCCGTATGGTTTGAAAAAGGCAAATTTTGGTGGTGAATTGAGTAAGTCAGAAATTGAAAGAATCTTACCACTTTACGTTTTCAAGATTGGAGATGCTGAATACTTGATAGACTTACAGCTGAACTTATTATTCGGAGTTGAGAATTTGTACAGCAAATACCCGCAGCTTACTAAGAAGAAGGTAAGATTAGAAGAGAAAAAGGGTTTGTGGAACGTTTTGTGGCCGTTGATCGGTTCCTTCCAAAACGGTGACAAAACCATTGAGGAGTTACAGCGAGTTTACCAAACGGAAGGTAACAACTTTAAAGAGTTGGTACTGAATTGGATCAGATTAGACGCTTTTGAGGAGTTAATGAAGACCGAAGAGTTGAGACTGGTCCGTGAATCAGTTGAACGTATTGGTTTATGCCACGCTGCATTGGTAATTGAGACATCTCCAGCTTCTGTTAGTGATATTGACGGAGCTAACGCCAAGAGTGGTAGTACCATTATGGATGTTGAGTCTACAGACAACGGACAGAGAGAGTTTCCTCGCAGATTTGGTAAACGGGCAAGAACTGCTCTGAAGATGATGAACAAACCGCTTTGGTGAGAGTTAAATTAGGGGTTTTCAATGACTCGTGTAATTTTATAGTTAATTGTACATTGCATGTTATATATAGACAAAGAAAGAGTGCTTATATTTACAAATCACACAATCGCGACAGGGTTTTCTGTCGTGGTGCACTGATGCGCTTGCCACAACGAAAAATGAACATCAGGAAGGTGCGACATCAAAATCCAACGATTGATCAATGAAGGAGGCACTTACGTTAGCCAACAGCTTGTTTGAATGTATGACGAATTATACCTATTGAAAACAGAGCCATCAGCCTCGTATACCAGTTAACCGTTCTGCCCACAACTCAGTTTATATTAGAGCAATCACGATATTGGGAAAGTTGATATCAAAAGGATTGGAGTATTTGAGTTTTACCTATTGGAACGCCATAGAGCTTTATAGAATTGAAAGAGAAGTATAGGTCAAGAAAATCTTTAGGATTCAGACCACTATATTTGAGAACCAGCAAATTTTCTGACCCCCTAATATTAATGATCTCCAGAGATGAACCTTGCAACTCAATTTCAACAGTCAACAGGTACGCCTAATGTGATCCCATCTGGAGTAGGAAGTTCACCACAACAGACGCCAGCTGCACAATTCAATAATTCACACTATTTGTTCCAACAACAGCAGCAACAACAGCAACAACAACAACAGCGTCAGCAGCCTCAGTTTGGTATCTCCGAGAATGGAATGGACCAGTTAGGTCAGACACAGAATGAAGGTAGCTTGAATCCGTCCAAGCTTATATCACAAAACAGCTTCCCAACCAACTTTAGAAATACCAATCAGCAAACTTCACAGCAACTGCATAGTCTACAACAACAATTACAACAATTACAGCTACAGCAACTACAGCAACTACAACAGCAGAAGCAAGGGGTGTCCATCCAACCAAACCAGGCATCGTCGGCAGCAGCGCAACAACAACAACAGTCACAAGGTCAAGGCCAGAATCCAAATCAAAGTCCTAGCCAGAATCAGAACCAGAGTCAACAGCTGGCACAACAACTTTTGGCACAGCAGCTTCAATCCCAGTATGCGATGTCTCATATGACTCCACAAATACAACCTTCACAATTAGTTCAATCGTTGAATCCTTCATTGCATGAAGCTGACTATAAATCTATTCCAGTGGATCAGACGACCACGGGTTCAGTGCACTGGCAACATCAAACTCAATTGGCTGAAGTTTCTAGACAGTCCAATGTATCGCATTTCTACGCAAGACAAGCTGCAAGTTCTTCAAGAAAGAACAAAGGTCAGCAACAACCTGGACAAGGACAGCAATCATTTGATAACGCTGGTAATACATTGATTGATGTCACCAAGAACCTGTTAACGAGTGTGATAAAGCAGCAGGAGATTGCCAGTGCGCAAGCGGCGCTTCAAGCTGAGACTGCTGCCAAGTCCAGTGGTGCTGGAGTTGGTACTCCTACTCTTTCCAATGCTGTTATTGCGAAGAAGGCAGGTGCAATTGAGGCGGATGCTGTTGATGAAGAAGAGGAAGATCAGAGAATCAGAATCAAGGAAAACAATACCCAGTTATGGACCGGCTTAGATTTGAGTGGACAAATGATGATGAGTATATCAGACAAACTATTCAGGTATGCCTTTTTGAGAAGATTGTATGTCAATGGTAACAACATTGTTAATATTCCAAAATCGATTGGCTCATTGAAAAGCTTGAGGGTGTTGGATTTTTCGGCCAACAGGATCACAACATTACCTTCGGAACTCGGCATGCTATTCAATTTAAGATACCTATATCTTTTCGATAATGATATCAAGGAGATCCCTGATCAGTTTGGGAATTTAGTTTCATTGGAGTTTCTTGGTATTGAGGGGAATCTCAACATGAACAAGGATGTGATTTCGATGATTGCCAAGAAGGGTGCCCGCGGGTTGATAATCCATTTGAGAGACGAGTGTATTAAGATTGAAGCTCCAGAGCCTAGAAAATGGATTGGGATAGGCGAGGATGGGGAGCCTATGGTGAAGAAGGAGGAGCTGAAGCCTGTCAACGAGGTTGATTTGCACTCCAAGGAGAACAATTCTTTTACATTGATGACTTACAACACGTTATGCCAGCATTATGCGACGCCTAAGTTGTATAAGTACACTCCGTCGTGGGCGTTGAGCTGGGAATACAGACGTGAGAAGTTGACGCAGGAGATTTCGTTGTACTCGACGAACATTGTGTGTCTGCAAGAGGTAGAGACGAGGACGTACGAAGAGTACTGGGTTCCGTTCATGTTAAGCAGGGGATACCATGGGATTTTCCATTCCAAGAGTCGTGCCAAGACGATGAATGAGAAAGGTGCGAAGCGGGTGGATGGGTGTGCCACTTTTTACCAGACAGGTGTATTTGAGTTGATTGACAAGAAGGTGCTTGAGTACGGGCGCTTGGTGATCAGCCAGGACAAGTTCAAGAAGACGGACGACATTTTCAACCGGTTCATGAACAAGGACAACATTGCGTTGGTGAGCATTCTCCAGCACACGAGCAGTGGCAAGAAGCTTGTTGTGGCGAACACGCACTTGCACTGGGACCCTGAGTACAATGATGTGAAGGCGATGCAGGTGGCAGTGCTGTTGGAGGAGCTGCAGGGTGTGGTGAAGAAGTACACGAACGGACGCGACGACATCAACAAGATTCCGTTGGTCATCTGCGGAGATTTCAACTCGCAGACGGACTCCGCAGTGTACCAGTTCATCTCGCAGGGGATGTCCAAGAATCACTACGACTTGAAGGACCGGGACTACGGGAAGTACACGAGCGAGGGGATGTCGCACCCGTTCCACTTGCGCAGTGCGTACGACGTCGTTGGCGAGCTCCCCTTCACTAATTTCACCCCGGCGTTCACGGAGGTGATCGACTACGTGTGGTACTCCACCGCGACGTTGTCTGTCAAGGGTCTCCTTGGCGAGCCGGACCGGCGCTACACTGACCAGCTGATCGGCTTCCCGACGCCGGACTGTCCCTCCGACCACGTGCCCTTGGTGTCCCGCTTCGAGTTCAAGAAGCAGGCCAGCGGCAAGCGGGTCAAGGCCGACTTCGGCAACAGCGGGTCCCGCAAGACGTGAGGACGTGCAGGGCAACGGCAACGGCCGGCTGCGACTGTGTACTATAGCATGTAACTGTTTGTTTGTTTGTATCTCTGTTTGTTTGTTTGTTTGTTCAACTGTTTTATCTGTTTATCTTTTCGGGGCTGACGTCAGCACCATACGTTTCCCGGCGATAACCATCCTGGTTCTCTCGCTGCCCCGCTCGCTGCCCCGCGCTGACGTAAGCGCCCCTCTTTCTCCGTGCATTGCCCCTGGCCGGCGACTCCGCCCCTCGGCGCTAGCAGCCTCTCAGAGGCGGAGACGTCGCGGCCGCACGCTGGGTTGGGGTCGGATTGGCCAGCCGGGGCTCTGTGCTTGGCGACACCCCCTCTTCGCACGCCAGTTGCAGCCGGAGAAAGAGGGTTCGGGCCGTTGCACAAGACGAGCCGAGACGGCACGGAGGCGGCTGCTGGCTCTGCCGTTGCCTCTGTCTCCGCTGGTATTGATCTTCACCCCGTTCCCGGTCCCTCCTTCAACGTTGCTGCTACTCCTCCTGCTCTTCGTCCTGACAGTCTCCAGTCTCCCCGGCACCCCGCAACTGGACCTCTCTCTGCCGCCGTCCTACTTCGCCCCCCAGCCGCCACTAATGCTCATGTCATCGCTGTGCAGCACGAGGACAAAGGCCCTTTCCACCGTGCGGGCACACGCCCGCTTGTCGCAGCAGGTGCACTCCTCCGTGCCGCTGACGGAGCTTCCGCCGGCCCTGGCGCCCTTCCCGGGCGCCAGACGGCCCCATAACCACAATACGACACACGGCGACCAAGCATGGCCGACGACGACGTTTGCCGCCTCCTCGGTCGCTCCTCGGGGAAACATGATCCTAGGGCACCGTCCGCTGCTCGAGCTCGCTCCAGTGAGGAACCCGGCGAGAACTGTGACGGTGTCCTCCTACAACATCTTGTCCAGACACTACCTCTGGGAGAGCTTGTACTCGTACCTCCCGCTGGGGTACACGAACTGGAGCGAGCGCTTCCGCAGACTCAACCAGAGCTTCCGGGACTTATCTGAGCTCTCCGACATCATGTGCTTTCAGGAGATGGAATACCAGGTCTACCATGACCACTGGAAGTCCGCCATGGAGCACCTTGGCTATGACTCCATCTTCCAAACAAAGCCTAAGCCAGGCTACTGGAAAAAGAGCGCAAACATGATGGACGGCGTGTCCATCTTCTACAACCGCAGCAAGTTCGACCTCCTCAACTACGAACAGATCAACCTCGCCGACCACTTCAAGCACTCCTCCATCATCGATCAGACCGCAGACACCCAGACGCGGTTGAATGTCAGGAACACCGTCGCCGTCATCGCCGTGCTCAAACACAAGGACTCCGGCGAGGTTCTCTTTGTCTCCAACACACACCTCTACTGGTCCCCGAAACATGATGACGTCAAGCTCATGCAGACATACCTCCTCACCTCCTTGGTAAAGCACTCCATCATGCGCCACTATAAGATGTCCATCGACGAGGTCGACGACATGATGAGGGCTAAGCAGGGCCCAAACGTTGTCATGGTCGGAGACTTCAACTCCAACCCAAGCTCCATGGTGTACCGCTTCATGTCCAAAGGCTCCGTCGACAAGAAGCAGGAACTCAAGTTCAACCAGGACTACGGCACAAAGTTCAGCCACCTCATCAACAACAGCCTCGGCAAGTTCAAGTCCCCATACAAGGACTTGTACTCAAAGGGTCTCTTCACAAAGACAACATACACCCCGAAGTTCAGGGGCGTCATCGACTACATATGGTTTGCAGATTGCAACAACAAGTACAACTTCACCAAGGTCTTAGGCGACATCGACCATTCCTACATGGAACACTTCAAAGGCTTCCCCAACGAGGATTTCCCAAGCGACCACATACCAATACTTGCGCAGATCGAGTTCAAGTAGCCCTATCACAGGTCTTTTGACCCTGTCTCAATTCATTTCAACCTCTCCTCTACTTTCAGGCATACCACCTTGATGACTTATTATACACATACATTTCTATCCAACATTAGTTATCATACGAGCTTTTTTATCCTTTCCGTATTTTTTGGGCATTCTTTTTTCTTTCTCTCTTTTCTTCTTCTTTCTGTTTCGTCATTCTACCGGTCATCGATCTCCACTTTCTCCCTTATAATAGATTCTACAATTTATCATCATATCTGAGTTACTACTGCTACTATTTCTACTATAGTTTTTATTTAACGCCTTGTTGCATAGAGTAATTTTTCTAGCGAGCGATAAAAAAGATAAAAGGTGAAATTTCACCCGCCACCACTTCTTAACTTTTACCCCCTACTATCTCCCTCCTTACGCCTTAACACAACCCCGCCTATTGAAGTCCTTACACACTCCATCGGCAAACTAAAGATGTCTCGCAGCAGACACTTTACAAGGGCTACAGCACTACGACAAACAAGCTCCTCCGTAGCCATCAAACATGAAGATCTCGGAACTTTTGACTCGGAGATCAAGAAGTTCGATAAGGAACGCCAGAGCCAACAACCAACAGTCGCAATAAAGAAGAGAAACATCAAGCATATCAAGCTGGAGTACGAAAATCAAAATGGAGAGCCAGCAGATACCAAACCTGTCCAGATACCTGAAAACTTCTTCCCGCTGTACAACAAAATCAAGGAAATGAGAGAACTAATTATAACTCCAGTCGATCTCATTGGCTGTGTAAAGATCCCAACCCTTCTGAAGATTATCACCAACCAGTACAAAGAGACGGGGGTAATACGACACATAGAGATTGCAGAAATACCGAGTCTGCAGGATGAACTCAAGGCAATAGAAAAACAGGGGACAGATAGATTTTCCAGATACCAGTTGCTCGTGACACTACTATTTTCTTCACAAACTAAAGATGAGACAAACTTTCAGGTAATGCAAGCCCTGCATTCACACTATCTACAGCAGGGATACAAAGAGGGACTTTGTATTGAGAGTATCAACGACACAGATGAGAAGGAGCTCGACAAGATGATCTTTCAAATAGGCTTCCATTCGAGAAAGGCCTTGTATTTGAAAGAAACAACAGGAAGCTTAAAAAATGGCGACATTCCAGATACCATCGAAGAGTTGGTCAAATTGAAAGGTATAGGCTACAAGATGGGCCATTTGATCCTGCAAGGAGCTTGGCACAAAGTTGTTGGAATCAGTGTCGATACCCATATGGTCAGGCTTTGCAACATGTTCGGTTGGACCCCGAAAAATGAGAAAAATCCAGACAACATTCGTAAGATATTGGAGCAGATGTTGATCAACCATAAGGAAATGTGGAATGAGATCAACCCTGTTTTGGTGGGATTCGGACAAACTGTTTGTACACCTGTCGGACGGCGCTGTGACCTATGCTTACTATCTACCATCGATGAAAAGAATAACGTTGTTTGCCCTGCAATAGACAAGAAATTGCTATTACGTGTTCAAAGAGGCGTTGAAAAGGATGATCGTAAGGTCAGGGGCAATATAGAAAAGTTGGTGGAATATAAAAATAGTTAATACACTTTATAAAGAGAATAAAAAAAACATTGTTATGTTTTAGGTTTAATCTCAATCTCCGTAGATATACTTATGAACTGGTCTTGCCATACCAGAGGTAACGAATACTTCAGATTCCCCCTTAAGATTATCTTGTATTTTGAATTTAGAATCTTTAACCATTGTTCATGCGATAGCTCCTTACCTTGATACACAAACCCCCTACCTGGCTGATACAGTTTTAACTGCGCCCCAGAGTGCGTAGGTAGCACTTGTGATGTGTCCTTCCATTTGTGCCACACGTCTGACCATGTTCGCAAATTCAGCAGTCCAATGAACTTCAATGGTGTCAAAAACTTATCTGAATTCCCCAACAAAATCGTGATATCCTTTTTCTCTGAAAATACCAGCTCTTCCGTCCTGTCTTCGTCACCTTCATCACCCCCTTCTTCCATCAAGTTCGATTCATTGGTGACCAGGAAAAAATCAAGACCCAAATCCCAAATGCTGATGTCTTGTAGATTTATATTCGACGCTCGAGATTTGATATCTAACAACAAAACCTCGTCACTGACCAGGACATTTTCAAGATCAACTACTTCGAAATCTACTAAAGTATTGTTGAAGTTTTTCATTATTATAATCTTCAAGCAGGTGCAAAGCATGAGCAACAGGACAAATATGTAGATGCTGGATAGAATAAATTTTAGAAACATGTTTTGTCTATAATACATTGATTTATAATCATGTGGTGAATTCCCACCATTTGGAGGACCATCTTGTACATTGTAATCGTCCACCGAATCATAGTATGGTTGCTTGATACTGCCATAGTTCTCGTATCGTGGCTTATTCATTTTCATGTTCATTCGTTGATGTCCTCTCTTCATGTTTTCTATATGTGCTTTATTTGAGCTGCTGATATGTGACTGATTTCGCTTTACGTTACCCCGAGCCATGTGGTCAAGCATACTTTGCTCTATAGGGGAGATTTTGGAATGATATCCTCCTTTGAAGTTCTTCCTCTTTTTATATGGTTTGGCCAAATACGATTCTGCATCGGTGAGTCCGGTATGCTCGTCTAGTTGATTCACATCTGCATTATTATCAGCATCATCATCATCGTCGACCAAATCCTCTTCTAATACATCGTGATCTAATCCATGGCTCGGGAATTCGACATTTTCAAAATATCCATTGTCCACATTACTACGAAATTTTTTATTCAACTCAATTTTTGTATATCCTATGGCCCCAGTAGTGGTATTAGTATTAGTAGGCACATTGTTATTGTTGTTGTAATTGTTGAATATTTTTTGCGAAACTTGCCTCACCTTGGAATAAGTTGGGGAGACAGAGAGATTGTTGGTTGGGTAATATAGCTGACGTTTTGTTGCTGGCGACTTCTTCCCGCTATTCATATATGACTGCACCTCGTTTGATGTAACAACAGTCGATATCGACTGGTTATCAAGGAAATCCAGATCAGTCTGAGTATTTGCCCCATTGCCAGCGATATTATTTAATGTACAGGTAACTAAGTTTTGATTCGGTATGTTGGGAAAATTCTCCTTCGCCATGGGGTTGTTTAGGAAAACTCCGTTAGACAATTTCCGTTGAAGCTTGTGATCGCTCAAGCTCATAATATCCATCGAGTTAAGGTCATTGTATATAAATGACTCACTTCCCTCCTTTGTCCCATAATTGTTATAGTTGGTAATGGTTTGTTGGTTTATTCCTGTGATATGATTATTGCTGATTTTTTGATAGTGAGGGTTCGAGAAATGGCTCTCGAAGTTGTTGGAACAGATTGATTGCTGATATGCCGAATGGGTATCATCTCGGCAATGGAAATCGCCGGGAGAAAGAATGCGTAAACCGTCAATTATATTATTATAGTTAGTGCTGCCGTTGTTGTTGGACTTCAGATCATCGAAATCAAGACTGCTGTATGCATCCGTGTATGCAGTTTGTAGAGTGTTTATACTACCGGCCTTAGGTATCTGGCTATTTGCACCTGGTAGGAAGGACAATGCAAAAGTGGTAGTTGTCGGGGAGCTTACATTTGCAATGCCAGGTATGTTGTTGAAGAGAGTGTCTTTTGATTTCTTGTTGACTTTGTTGTTTTCAATCAACTCACTTTTCAAGTTGGCGTTTTTGATACTTGTCTCCCTGTCGCTGTTGGCTATATTTTGCGATATGAACGTCAAGGACGGGAACCTCGTTGGCTCCAAAGCAACTTTTACCAGTGAGTTGTCTGAGTTTTCATGTGTTATCGTAGCACTTCTGTCCTTCTTTGTTTGCATTTGTTGTTCTCTCACGGTAGATAACGATCCCGTGGATGATAACGAATGGGATAGCGATGTCATTCTAACACAGCCCTAATAAGCTAAAGCTGGCTCTTGCAATTCTACCCCAGATCTAGTGCTTAGCCTGTGGGTTGCTAACTTGTGATCGTACCAGAGCTACCTCTTGAGGAAAGGTATGTTTTGTTTGTTAGTAGATGGTTTGTGTGTGTGGCCCGGGAAAGTTCAGCTGATTCATGTTTCCGTCTGCGAGGAAATTTCAAAACGCTGGAGTTGGGATCGCAGGAAGCCGGGAAGGACGACTTTAAGGGGAGGAGGAGGTGTAGGTATCGGCTCAGAATGTCTGTGATGGGAAGACGGATACAATTCTGGAAGGTAGGACGGAGAGAATATGAAAGCGATTTAGGTTACGAGCTGTGTATAAAGATAATATAGAGGTATAGATATATATGGGTGTGTACTCGAAGAGGATGAAAATGAGTGATGCCTGCATCTGGCTGGCTCTTCATAGTTAGTTACTTCAGGGACATCTGCTCGAAGTCGTCAGAAGCGCTTTGTAGGCTATGCATCATGATGGAGTTTCTCCGACTTGGATATGCGTCGAGGGCTGGAGACTTCGGGGAGTTGGTGACGCTGCCGCTGACCAGGCGCCGTTTGCAGTTCATCATTGGGTTCCAGGGCGACACGCCGCCATCGTCGCTGAGGTACTCTTCGACGTCCGTGTAGCAGTCATCGTATGCCTTTGCCTTTCGTTTCCTCGATTTCCTGATCGTCTCGAAAGGATTTGATAGAAGCGAGTGACTGGACGAGTCGAAGTTTTCGTGCAACGAGTGGCCGCCCGCATTGCCCCTCTCCTCTCTCGCCGTGGAGGCATCTGCCACTGTCGTGGACGCCGAGATGTTGGTGCTGGTGGGTATTAAAGAGGTGACCGAAGTCTTTCGCTTGTGGAGGTTTATACTGGCGTTGGACATGCTTCCCTGGCGGCTGTTGGACCTGTGGCTCTCCGAGTTGGTCAACGACGAGCTGGACTTCCTGCGGTTGTTGTTCCACGACTCGTTGGCCTTGTTGATGACCTCGAACTTCTTCAAGTTGTCCTGGTTGAGCATGTTGCGGGAATTGTTTTTCCTCGAGAGCAAGAACGAGTACGACGACCTCGAGTTCGACAGTTCGTCGTCCTCCTTCATCGCCGTCGTGATAATCAGCTCGTGCTGCATCTCGTCGTCCAGCGGGTACGACTCCATCTGCATATCGTTCGCTATTCGCTTGAATGCTTTCATTCTCGGTATGAGAGCCTTTCTCGATATGATCTTCTTGAAGATGTTGGGGTTCGATGTCTCTTTCTGGGGCATAACCGCGGACGGCGGCAGCACAACAGGGAGTACGGCGTGTTCTGGGCCGAACAACGGGTCGCTCGAAGCGCTTGCAACACTTGCACCGATTCCGGTCTTGCTTTTCAACGAGAAAACGTTGATGAATGTATTTTTCATGCGGGAGGCATCCCCAGAGCCGGGTGCAGACCCCGGCGATGATGAAGATGACGAAGACGACGATGACGACGATGACGAAAAGCAGGAGCCCACCTTCTGCAGTTGCTGCTGGCCCAGACCAGGGACCTGCCCATGCTGCGGACCCCCGATATCGTTATCTTCTCGAGGTGCTGCATTGGAGATCCTGCTCAAGGACGACGCCGAATGAGACTTCTCGAAGGACAGCCCGTGCCGGTGGAAACGACCGTAGCCAGTGCTTATGCCTGTGCCTATGCCTGTGCCTTCATCCTCCATCGCTGGTGCTGGCCCCGTCTCCCAGAGCATCGAAATAGGCCCGACTAACTGTGACCCCTCCAGCCCGACGATAAGAGCCAAACATGCCCGGAGGATAAAAAAACTTTCCACGCTGTCCGACACGTTCACGGGCGAGGCAGGCGGACAGCGAGCTTCCCCACACCGGGACAGAAGAGGAGTTGATGGCCCATCAGCAGGGGCAGAAGACGGGTTCTGGTGGGACTGTCCGGAGGGCTCAGAGGGACTCCGCTGGCTAGCAGCAGCAGGTATCTTGAGCTTTTAGTCCACAATGTCCATGTTTGCCGCCACATACGCCCGCTCGGGGCTCAGAATGGGTGCTCTCCAGTCCACCCGCCTCATGTCCTCGGTCACCGCACGTGCCATCATCTACAACGCCTACGGGGAGCCAGCAGAGACGATCAAGTGCCACTCGTACAAGATTGACGTCGATAGCTTGAAGCCGGACGAAGTTGTAGTCGAGACCGTCGCCTGTCCGATCAACCCGTCCGACATCAACCAGATCCAGGGCGTTTACCCTTCCAGACCTCCGATTTCTGCGGACTCCTTGCCCGAATTGAAGAGCCCTGCCGCTGTATGTGGTAACGAGGGCCTATTCAAGATCGTTGCCACAGGTTCGAACGTGTCGAACTTCAAGAAGGGCGACTGGTGCATCCCGGCGAACGTCAACTTCGGAAGCTGGTGCACCCACAAGCTGGGCTCGGACAAGGAGTTTATCAAGGTCCCGCAAACGATCTCCGTCAACCACGCGGCGACTATTTCCGTCAACCCTTCTTCTGCCTACCAGATGTTGACCTATTTCGAGGAATTGAAGCCCGGAGACTGGTTCATCCAAAACGGTGCCAATTCCCAGGTCGGTAGAGCGGCGATCCAGATTGGTAAGAAGTTGGGCTTGAACTCGCTCAATATTGTCAGAAGCAGAGACGACATTGACGAGCTTGTTGCCGACTTGACCGCGCTTGGTGCAACCAAGGTCATAACGGAGGACGACAATGGGTCCAAGGAGTTCGGCAAGACCATCAAGTCGTGGTTGAACGGTAAGCAGATCAAGCTCGGCATGAACTGTGTTGGAGGGTCGAGTGTTACCGGGCTAGCCAGAAAGTTGGGTCCTGATGCGACCCTCTTGACTTATGGCGGTATGTCCATGAAGCCAGTCATTTTGCCAACCAGCTTGTTCATTTTCAAGAACCTAACTGCCAAGGGTTTCTGGATTACGGGCAACATCAAGAGAATCCCAAACTCCAGAGTTGATACAATCAAGGCGGTCCTCAAAATGATTGAAGACGGCGATCTTGCAGAGCCAAAGTACAACGAGACCAAGGCCAAAGTTTCTGACCTTACCGACGAAAAATTGCTCCACATCTTCACCGCAGGTCTAGCCAACTCCAAGAAGGGCAAACAATTAGTTCTTTTCAAATAAGTTTTTTCTGGAAGTGTAGTAGTTTTTGCCTTTAAATTATCTATTCTTATTTAACGAAGTTTTGACTTCATGAATGCACTAACCACGAAGGCGGAACCATAAAGGATCGGGCCCCAAATGGGCAGGATTATGTAAGCAGTTTCTCCGAGCTGTGCTGGAATAAAAAGTCTGGCATAGTAAGAAAGACTTACCACTTGGAGAATCAGCACGCTTTAAATTCCGTAAAACCCTCTTTAGCTCAGTTGGAAGAGCGCGGGACTGTAATGTTTACAAGACATCCTGAGGTCTCTGGTTCGATCCCGGAAGGAGGGAATTATTTTTTTAATCCGTTTTTTAGAGTTTGCGACGATCCGGCCACTTACATAATCAACGCATAGAGATGATTATTTCATTAATAATCTGATTGGGAAGATATTCGAGGAAGAAAAAAAAGTCATCACAGATCGTAGAAGAAATAGCTCCAGCAATTTGTCTCTTTTTCAACGCTTGCTTGCCTTCGTCTCTCTCCGCTGACAGACGAGTTTAGCAATACTGAAGATGGCAACGAGACAGAGGGCACTAGCTGCTTATCGTTCAGCTCTGCGGGCAACGAGGGTTGCGTTCACGACTGACACCAACACATTGGCTGCAGCAAGAACGAAAATAAAGCAGGAAATGAAGGCAGCAAAGTCCACCACGAACCCAGACTACACGCCGGCGCAGAGAATCGAGCTTCTCGAACAAGTCGGGTCCTTCTTGAGACGCAATATCGTCCAGGGTGTCAAGAGCAATGATTCTCAGAGCCGATATGCTCTGAACATCCACCAGGACACCGAGCTAGGCGACAATGACGAAATCAAGAAGAACAAGTCTCGATTCAAAGCCTCAGGTGCACCACCAAGCGGGGGTGGCTGTTGTGGTGGCGGAAACATCGAGTTGAAGCAAAAGACCAACTGACGATTTCTCCACGTCACTTGCCACACCCCTGTAAATATGGCTCCCCCACATCCATGCCCCAGTGTGTATAGTACGTACCTGTCTTAGCATAAATAAAGTACTCGTAATGACAGCATAACACAACAATAGCAGAGGATAAGATGCCATACAGGCCCCAGAGGGGGCTGGGGCCCCCCGCAAATGGGGGCGCCCTGACGTTCTATTTTTGCCTTGACGTCAAATGTGGCGTACCGTTCCAGTCCCCATTCTGCCAGCTCTGGGCATGCCGGGTGCCTTTGGAAGGCGTCGAAGGTGATGCGACATGGATATATCGCTTGTCCGTCATCCCTTTCTGCCTGCCTGCCTCTCTGTCGGCAAGACCTATCCCGTCCTCGTCCCTGACGTGGAAACATGTCCCTTCCCCGGGAAAGTGTATAAAAAGATCGGTGTTTCCGGTTTGTTAATCGATTATCCAAGTCTTTTTTTTTAAACAGAATTAATTTTCTTCCTTTACCAGCCAAATATAACATAAGCAAAACATATACCAAATACTCATAATGTCAGACTCAGCAAGAAAGAACTTCTCAGACAAGGTTTCCGACGCCGTTACTCCAGACAACCAAAAGTCCGGTTGGGACAAGGCCTCCGAAGGTGTCTCCAACCAATACGACAAGGCTGCCTCCAAGGTACAACCAGAGGAGGAGAAGGGTGTCTTCCAAAAGATCAGCGACACCATCTCTGGTAAGAAGTAAATGCCGTCTGCTAGCTTGACGCATGGGGTTGCCAGCCGGATTTGACTGAGGTCGCTCCGCATGCACCCGGCTTTTTTACACGTCCTATTATTGCCAAGATGAATTATTTTAAGTTATGACGATGAACCAACATGTCCATAATATATACACTATATATATAATAATGAACAATCGATATGAACGATTACTCCGAAGATAAGGCGGAGAAGTAGTTGCTGGCTGTAAGCGCACAATATCCGGGGGATTTTTCGGAAACGTGTAGACTATACTTTTTATACTGGCCATTGCAGATACGGCAACATGTGCCAAAGTGGTGCCACCGTATTAGTGCAATGGTTAGATGTCTAACCATTGGTACCGTGCCCTTCTTTCATTCACTCCGATGCGTCTCCAGCTACGGTTGATTAGTCAATGTTTTACGTAAGCGGCTGCTTTTTGACTTTGCTGCCGGCTGAAAAAGATTGGCGGTTATTGCAGCAAGAGGCACCCGTTGTTCATGTGCTGGCCTGCAGCAGTGCTGGCTTCCATCTGCACACAGCATATCCCATCCGATGTTCTCACAGAGAAGTTCTCCGACTAAGGCTCAGATTAGGACAAATCTACTGAATGCGGTTGCCACTGCGCACACGGCCCTGGAAAAAGGCCGCCATCCGTTTGGATCTGTGCTTGTCGGGCCCGACCACGAGACGGTTGTGCTGGAGCAGGGCAATGTAAACACCTTGAACCATGCTGAATCGACGCTTTGCAGGGTTGCGTGTGAGAAGTACCCGCAGGACTACCTCTGGCAGTGTACCCTGTACACCAACTTCGAGCCATGCTGCATGTGTGCGGGCTCAATCTACTGGTCGAACATCGGCAGGGTCGTCTACGGACTCAGCGAACACGCCTTGCTCGAGCTGACCGGAGACCACGAGGAAAACATGACCCTCGACATGCCGTGTAGGAAGGTCTTCGGCTCGGGTCAGAAAGACGTGGAGGTTGTAGGCCCATTTGCAGACACTGAATCAGACAGCGAGCTCAAGGAGGCCATCCTGAAGGACCACATTTCATTCTGGAAGTAATTGCCAACACCTCCCCGCTGTACTCTATGTTCTGGCAATATATAGTATAGCGTCCGCTGCTAGTGCAGCGTTCTGATAACAATAATAATTAGACTTCCTAATCGGGACGTGGCTGTCCTCTAAAGTTCTCGGTGCGATTTCTGTCAAAGCCATTTGATTCAGCCAGAATGCTCCAAAGGGGAACCGATAACAACTTTGACTTTGATTTTTTCTTCTCCTAATCGGCTCTCTTCTTCTGATCCTTCGTGATTCACAACTAAAAGCCATGGTCATTATTAACAGCGGTAGCATGAGCGAGCTCAAAATGTCACTGATGAAAAGCAGCAGCGTAAGCAACGGACCGGAGGAAGAGAAGTATTTTACCTACGCCAATCCAGAGATCAACCGATCTCTACATGTTGTTGATGCAGACTACGGGGTTTTCGAGTCAAATCAGCGGAAGAGAATGGGAAATTTTAGGATGAAGACCCACAACTTTATCAGGAGGTTCAAGGAGAAGGAACCAAGCAACTACGTTGTTCTAGACGACGATAAAGACGATCTGAGATTACGGCCAGAACCCGAGCTCGTTCGGTCCTACATAAACCAACCCAGATTCAATAATATCCCTACCCGGAAAAACAAACATATCCCTCCATACATGCTGCCGACACTGGATAGTGATTTGGATGACTACAGCTCATCTAGTGGCTCCGATTCTGAGAGTGTTGTCCTCCCTTCAACGAAAAGGAGCTCAAATTATGACAGGTCACAAACCAGGCCATCCCTACAGTTCGAAGCAGCTCAGAAGAGCGACATTTTCCACCGAAAGGCAGAGCTACCCAGTGTGCAAAAATCGAAGGTCGAGGCACAGTACGACGCACTGAAGCTTAAGGCGGCCAAGTACAAAGCCGAAAGAAACATGCAACGGACAAAGTTGGAAAATCACAAGATGGCCTTGAAATTACGTGAATACGAATACTATTGTATTAATGGAATTGACCACCAGCAGATAGAACTGGACAGTGGGAATGAAAATGGCAGGACTCTCGAATATGGCCGTGCTTATCTGAACACGGAATACCGTCAACGGCGCAAGGAGAGGAAAAAGAAAGCACCATTCTTTAGGACAGCCGTATCATCTAAAAGCGCTCGACTGCAACCGAACTTCCTTGATCAACTCTCTAGGAACCTGCCACCGGAGGCAGCGATGTTCATAGAATATTACGGAGACTTGATTCCCTCCACTAGGACAATACGAGAGTTCCATAAAGCTGTTCTTGGCTGGGTCTATACGGTCCCGTTACTTTCACTTGTTTATCCGGTCCTTTACATCTTAGGAACTTTTATCCCTAGACAGTCCAAGCGTTCGTGGAGTGTTCGGGCGCTGTTTGTGGGATTCTTGGATTTGTGCATTTTGCTTGTCACAGGTTGGGCAATTTACAACATCTTCAACTACTCGTTCTTCGTTGTTTCGAAATTGTTTCAGGTGGTAAGGTTCCTCAGAATAATATGACGTGGAGTTGCATATCTTCAGTTCTTCAGTTCTTCAATTTTATAGCATTTATCGAATCCATTCTTATCAGAGTGGTGTTTCAGCAGAGTCAACGTAATGTTACAAAAACTTTCTGGAGCACATAGGATTCTGTCTACATCAAGACACTTCGATTGTAACCGAGAAGGCTAACCAAGAGGAATAAAATTCAATCACCATCCTTTTAGAAAAGTTTTTCAATAGAATAAAATAACTAAAATATGTAAAATATGTAAAATATATGTAATATATGTAATATATGTAAAATGTGTGTAGAACCATTTTTCTTAAAAAAAACCCAACCAAATATTCAAACTTATCTTTGTATCAAACAAAGTACCGGCATTAAACAGAAATGACGTTTTCAACAGAATCAACGACATGAGTGATTTCGTTAATGATTTGCTTTATTTCCTCCTTGGCCTTGTCCAATTGAGTGTCTGCAAAGTCGTTTGCAATCTCGACTGTTCTTTCGAGATCAATTGCCGAAGATTCAGCAGAACCTTCCGAGTTCCAGAAATCACTGATGTCACCACCTGCACCGTTGTAAATCAATATGTTTGGAGTTCCATCATCTGGGATAGAAGATAAGGCGTTCTTGGTACCATACTTCAACAGGTTTTGCTTCAATTGCTTTGGAGTGATGCCAGCAGTGGAGAACATGGAGTCTGAAGAAGGTGCTAAAGAAAGGAAGTAGGTCAACAAACCACAAACGTGTGGAGATGCCATGGAAGTACCAGATAGGATTGCAGTAGCAGTGTTTGAACCAATGTAGGTGGATAGAACGTTCAAACCAGGAGCGAAGATGTCCACACACTTACCGTAGTTGGAGAAGTATGCTCTAGTGTCGGATAAAGTGGACGCACCAACGGTGACTGCGCTTTCTGCAGCAGCAGGGGAGTAGCTACAAGCATCTGCGTCATCGTTACCTGCAGCAACGGCAAAGTGTAAGCCCGCCTTGACTGCAGCATTGACAGCCAAGTCCAAGGCTGGGGACTTACCACCACCTAAAGACATGTTGGCAGTGGAACCCTTGAATCCAGACTTAGGATTCTTGGCCTCCTTGACGTGGGCGTTGGCAGCAAACTCGACACCCTTTACAACGTCAGACATGGTACCAGACCCATTAGACTTCAAGACCTTGACGGCAACCAGCTTGGCTTTCTTTGAAACACCGTACTCATCGGAACCAATTGTACCTGCACAGTGAGTACCGTGACCGTTACCATCGGTGTCCGTGTCGCCGGTTGGGATGGTTGCACCCCACACAGCTCTACCACCGAATTGCTCGTGCTCGATATTGATACCAGTGTCAATGACATAGGCGGTCACACCCTCACCAGCATCGGCATCGTAGAGGTACTTGTTGTAGTTGCCCAAGCCCAAAGTCTCTCTGTGGGAAATTCTGGATAGACCCCATGGGGCGCCATTCTCAGTGGCGGCGCCAACGGTGTGGACAGTCGAGTCCAATTCAATGACAGCGACATCCTTGGAGCGTCTCAAAAGGTTGATCACCTCAGGGGTGAACAAACCCGAGTAACCTCTGAAACCTGGGGAGTCGAAAACATGACCGATACCGCCGGTCTGTTGCTGGAAGTTCAACGAGCTGACCGATTGTTCGAAGGCGTCAACCTCGTACTTGTTCAACTTGGCGAACGATTGGACCTGGACATCTGAGATCCACAACTTGTGGAACTCAAAGGCGTCGTCGGAGATGTCGTCCTTCAAGATGACGATAAACGAGTTTGGAATGGCGTTCTCGTTGAACTCAACGTCCAAGATGGCGTCATCGGCCAACTCAACAGAAGGGAACGACCCTCCAGCAGCATTTTCAGGAACCACGTTCTCAGCGACGACCGGAACTTTGTCTGAGTTGCTGACGACTGCCGGCATGTCCTTCAAGTCTGGTAGAACCAAGGCGGAGACCCTGGTGGCTGCCAGAGACGTGAGGATAGAGAAGCAGAGAGAGGAGGAGAGCTTCATAGTAGATGTTGACGGGGGATAGTTGTATAGTTAGTAGGCTTTGTCGTTGTCACTGCTGTAATTATATACACCGGAGAACAACGGACTGGGTGGCGAAAGAGGGGCCAGCAAGAGGAAACAGGAAGAACCAGGAGGCAAAAGGAGGAAAGAAATGCTCAGCAGATAAGAAGGATAGATAAGTGCCTGGCAGCGCAGCAAGCCCGCCCAGCAGAAGCGCAGCGCTCAGCGGAGGGCAAAACTCCACACCCAGCAGAGCCGAAGCTGCCAAAAACGGCACCCGATTGGGCTCTCCACACATTCTGTCCGGCCACTGGCCGAGACAGCTAATTTGCTCCCGTGTCCCCGATAAGCAAATGGGTGGCGGGGGGAAGGCAGAAAGACAGACAAACAAGCCCCGACGCGCCGCCAAAAAGGAAAAGCGCGAGCCCGGAGTCACGGGAGTCAGAACGGGCCGGGCAGGGAAGGCACACACCCGTGCACGGGCCGGGCTTGAGGAAATGATGAGCCTGCTAATGATGAGCACGGGTCGGTCCATGATAGAAAGGGATGCAGACAGATAATGGAACAATCGCAGAGAGTCTGGCCACAAACAAGGTCGGTCCGTTACGTTCCATTCAGGGCCTCCGCAAGACACAGAGGCTGCGACCCGCCAGCTTGCCAGGAAAGTGTTACGTCTCCGGTATTGGAGAATGTCCCAGCAATGAGCTATCCTACTTCCGAGCTCAAGAACACTAACGTCGCCACGGACAGAAGCATGAGCCCTAGGGACACCGGCGACAAAGAAGCCGGCACCGACGGCCTCGGCTTTGGCAGCGGCTTTGGCATTAGCAGTACCAGCGACAACAACAACATCAATACCAGTGCCAACGAGGCTAGATACCTCCCATATACCCCGGACAGGACCTCTTCTTCATCTCCGTCTCCAACAAGCGCAAAGTTTCAGAGGCCTATCTCCTCTGCACTCAGCTCGGCGTCCTCCTCCTCCTCCACGAATGTCTCGCTTTCGTCCCCGAGACCACGCAAAGCCACACCATTGTCGACAACGCTGTTCGCCAGCAATAAAGTGCCGAACAAACCATACAACGACTCCTTCATCTCATTGAGCAACTCGAGCTTTGCGTCTCCAAGCGTGGTGGGGAAATCGAACTACTCCTCTCGCTCGGTTTCTCCCCTGAACACGAATGACCAGAGTTCTATAGACGACAAACTTCGACACGAGGAGTCCCGCTCAAGCTCCCAAACCAGTAGCAGCAATCCAAACCATCGACATCGAAGTGGAGACGGCGGAAGTAAAGGCAATCAGTTCCACCAGAATAAAGCCTTGGTCCTGGAGTTGGACTTAGACTGTAACATAAAGTTTGTGAGTAAGAGCTGGGAGTCTATTGTTGGAACCAAAATTGCCAAAATTGTGAACAAACCAATCCATGATGTTATCGCTGGCGATGAAGAAGATAAGAAAGTGTTTACAAAAGCCACAAATATTATGACGATTGACGATGAAACGTATAGAATAAGATTCATGACTGAAACAAACTTGAACCGCAACCGCAACGACAATAGCGGCTTCCATCCGATATCAGATTCCCCTTCTGCTTCTTCTTCAGAAAACTCCACAAGCCCAAATACAAACTCCGCTAACGACGAAAATGAAACCGAAACAATTAATTCGAAAACATCAAATGATAACTCAGATAACGATTCCTTGAGCATCCACTCCGACTCCTCAACTATAACGACAGATGGGGGATTCATCGAACTAGAAGCACAGGGAATCCTAATACACGACAAAAATGAAGTCCCAAGCCATTCAATGTGGATTGTTAAGCCTTGGATACCAATAAATGACGTTACTTTGGAACTACCCGAAGAACTGATCTCAACAATCGGTGTTTTTGGCATCAACTTGCTGGAAAGCTACATGCTGTACTTGACCGATCTGGAAATCACGGATGAAAACGACTTGCCACCTCCTTCTCTTGAACTCTGTAGAATTTGCGAAGAAAAAGTCCCTAACTGGTGGTTAGAGAAACATTCCGAGCTATGTTTGGTCGAACATAGAGTTGAAGATATGGTCTACATCAAACAAGAAGAGTTGCAAGATCACAAAAAATTACTGCAAAACATACTAGAAACGTTGCATAGAAGGCAACCTCCCTCTCCAGCAATATCTTCCCCAAGTCCCTCGCCTTCATCGCCTGGCTCTCCCCCAGTATTATCACCTTCTAGTTCTTCCTCCAGCATTACAGTAAGCTCAAATTCTTCCGATTCACCTTCCTCATCTAACAGTTTTGTACTGATCAGTGATTATAAAGGCCTTCCAATACCTTTGGGCCCTCAGTCGAGTGGCACCCTACCTTTTCCTGCCCGAAGGAAAAGTGCTGGTACATTGTTTCCTCAGATCAGATTTCCCGTAAAAAATATTGAAAACCTAATTGCTTATTGTGATGAAGCTCTGAAAATCAACCCCGGTGAAGTAAGATCAGAGAATAGAGAATCAGTGGAGCTATTTGAAATCTCATATTCACCAGATTCTGCCAGTGCCTTGAAAACATTGAATGAATTAAGACTACCCTCATCTAGTGACCCTGCAATTCAACAGTTGACTGAAGACACAAAAGTCTTAGTTGCAGACAAGCTCGAAACATTGGAAAGATACGCTCATATATTACAGTATGTCGATAGAATCACAAAGGAAACAAGTGACCTGGTCATCCAGGCAGTTGACAACACGATTAGAAAAATTAAGGAACGTGTATTTTGCATCTCCGAATCAGAATCAGAAAACGATAGTTCTTCTATGCGCTCCAGTCGGAGTAAACCTACGATCCCAATGCAAACCCCAGATCCAAATACTTCAAAAGCCTCGCTGAGTAATAGTATAATCTTCAACAATGCTTATTTGGACCCTTGCTCCCCAAACGCTTCTAGGGAAGATGTTAGTGTGCATAGTGTTCTCGCTGCTGGGCACTCGACTCCGAGAAACTCAGCAGCTCTGATTCCAAGAAGATCAACACCAGTCATAACAGTTTTATCAGAGGATTCGGGAATATTGAAGAAACTTTCAAGTAACCATTCTTTATCAACTCCAAGGAGGCCAATCTCACCGGGCTGTTCTCTGCCTTTATCGTCAGTTCCAAAAAATACGAAAAAGAGTGAAGCTTCTATTAATTCCCCATTTACTTCCCCACTTTTACAATCTGCAGAAACAACCAAAATTTCCAACACACCCACCTCATCTCTTTCTACAAATCCCAATTCTGCATTTAATGAGAAAACGCCGTTATCACCACTACTGGTACCAACTACGGTGAAACATAATCTTCCTTCCATCAAAGACTATGAGATTATAAAACCAATTAGCAAAGGTGCTTTTGGTTCGGTTTTCCTTGCTAAACGAAAACTTACTGGTGATTATGTTGCAATCAAGGTATTAAAAAAGTCAGATATGATTGCTAAGAATCAAGTCACAAATGTCAAAGCTGAGAGAGCCATAATGATGGCACAGTCCGATTCCAAGCATGTTGTTCAATTGATTGCGTCTTTCCAAAGTACACACTATCTTTATTTGGTCATGGAATATTTAAATGGTGGTGATCTTGCTACTCTATTGCATAATATGGGCTCATTGCCGGATGTTTGGGCCAAAAGATATATTGCCGAAGTTATTGTCGGAGTGGATGATTTACACTCTAAAGGAATCGTGCATAGGGATTTGAAACCTGATAATCTATTGATTGATCATTCGGGTCATGTTAAACTAACAGACTTCGGCCTTAGTAGAATGGGGTTAGTCAACAGACAAAAGGCTGTTGCTAAACTTCAGATTCAAAATTCACGTCCAAGAACATACTCTCAGGGAAGTGGACTGAGCATGAGAGGGAGCTTTTCAAGTCATAGAAGCTCATCAGGACTGGGGCTTGCCGGGTTGGGATCAATGGGTGGTACATCATCCTCATCAAATGCAGGTAGTTTCAGCGTAAATGTTACTAATTCAGAAGCGACACCCTCAACAGCTACCAATGTCGAAAATCCTTTCAAGGCCAATCCTACGATGAATGAAACTAATCCAAATACAACAACTTTACTCGATAAAAAGCTGCTTACGGTAGAGCCCTTCTCGTTGAATTCATCTAAACAACAAGATGACCTAACACCTGAGAAAGAGAGCATCAAAGAATATTTCCCACCTATTACCAACAATGAGTCAAAGTACCATGATAGCTCCTCTTCTGGACCTATATCTAGACTTCAGCATGAATATAGTACCAGAGCTCGAAGACTATCTACAGCAAGCCAGTCCTCCCAGACTTCAGATTCTCATCATAGTCCTGTTTTAAATCAGTCACTGGCTTCACCAATCAACAGCTCCAAGTCATCAAGAAGTGAGTCGAAATTGTCTCAAGAACCGGGAAGAATGAGAGAAATTGATCCAGACTCTTCGGGACAGTCGATAGAAACACCCAAGACTTATGCCCTTTTTGATCCCTCTCAATCTACACAGGCTAGAAAGTTCGTTGGGACGCCAGACTATTTAGCCCCCGAGACTGTTGCTGGGCGTGGCCAAGACACTACCAGTGATTGGTGGTCAATCGGATGTATTTTATTTGAATTTCTTTTCGGATATCCACCGTTTAGCGATGAGACTCCAGAAAAGGTTTTCAACAACATTTTATATGAAGAAATTCAATGGCCACAACTCTCTGAAGAGAAGTTCAGACGTTATTGTTCCGATTCTGCTCGTGATTTGATTGAAAAATTACTTGTAAAAGACCCCACAAAACGTCTTGGAGTAGGGGGATCAGCCGAAATTATGGATCACCTATATTTTGAGGGAATTAACTGGGATACGTTGTTCGATGAGGAAGCTTCCTTTGTTCCTGAACCTGATCATCCTGAGTCTACCGACTACTTTGATCAAAGAGGTGCCACTATGAATTCATTTCCGATTGATGATGACATAGACAATACGAAGCCAGATAATCCAGAAACTGTTTACACCAAAAATGTTCAGGAGAAAGATATTGGCTACTCTGGCGATTTTGAGAATGATGGCGAGGAAGATGAAGAAGATGAGGATGAAGATGAAGAGGGTGAAGAAGAAAACACAAGTCAATATTTCAACCCATCCAGTAGCTACGAAATGAAAAGTGACTCAAGCTCTTCTTCTACCATTGATTCTCCAAGGCATAGCTTGTCGAAAAATTCATCACAGTTATTGGCTTTCAGAGAAAGACGAAGCTCAAGGCTCCACGAGGCAGGAAGTAATTCAGAGTTTGGCTCTTTTCAATTCCGGAATTTGATGGTTTTAGAAAAACAGAACAAAGATGCCATTAATAGACTCAAATCCGAACATTTGGAACATAGAAATAGTATATCCTCTGTTGCTTCTTCTGAGGGAGGTTCCTATGCCCAATCAACAGGTTCTTCTAGTTCAGCCTATGCTGCCAATTCTTCTGTTCCTGCCACGCCAGGGACACCTTCTATTTCTGCAACTTCGGCATCTAGGGGGCGAGCTCAACAAGTTTTAACACCCCACAAGCGCTCTCTGTCTCCAAATCCACAACTGATTACAGGAACAAGTAAGTCACCAGTTTTATCATTTATTCAGTCACCAGTTTTGAAAAATAATTTTGGTGCTTTGGATAGTGATGTGACAAGTGCACCTAACAAGCCCTTTCCTATTTTGAGAAGTACTAGTGGCAGTGGCAGTGGTAGTTGCACAAGTTTGAATTCGAAACCTGTGAAGAAGGAACCAGCAGGAAGTCCAGCAATCCATATTTTAACCAAATCATTTACTCGCACGTTAAGCGACTTTTCACCTTCATCGTCGGATAATGAAGAAAAGAATGTGATTCTGTCGAGAGTGAACAGAAGGAAATTTGGCAGACTTAGAAGTAGAGCCTCGTCTTCATCTCAGTATGACGAGCCTTCGTTGACTTCATTGCTACCGAAGCTTACAGTTTTAGTTTTTGAACCTATTCCAATTCATAGATTTTCGATTACTCGAGATTTGAAGGAACTTGGATGTATTGTTTTCTCATGTGCAAGTGGGTCTGAACTAATCAAGTTGAGTAGTGGTAACATTGAATTTGATATTATCTTCACATCATCAGAATCTCAGCGACTTAACTCTATTGATCTGGTTAAGTTGATCAGACATACCAATTCATTGAATACAAATTCTACTATCATTGCCTTGACTTCATACTCTAGAGATACTCAGGCCTTTGGGATATATGATTACGTTATTGAATATCCAATAAATAAGAAGAAGTTGAAAGAAGTAATAAAGAGTGTTCAAAAGTCCAGAGTTGACACAGAAGAAGCTATTGTTACAGATACAGAATGATTATCTTTGCTATTACGAGGCAATTGTCAATCTGCTTATTATTATATTTATTTATCTATTTATTTACCTGAATATTACGAACCTAATACGATACGCTAATGCATTCAGTTAATCATCAATTCATTAAGTAGTTTATGTATCTTAAATTGATAAATACAAAATTCAGTATTATCTTCAGAAGTAAGAGTGATACAAAAAGGTGACTCCCGCAACAAACAAAATAGGGAAAGCAACGTGAGTAATCCAAGAATGGGGAGAATCTTTGAGCATCATTTGGTGAATAACTTTGACTAGCTTATTTCTTAAGGCAACTAAGGAAAACTTTTCATCCACTCTCTTTTTGGTTCTTGCAGAAAGTTTTTCTAGATCTTCTTTTGGTAACCGCTTAACCTGTTCTAATGCTCTCGTCCATCCTGACACATCAGAGTTGATGGTATATCCAGTATAGTCGTTTTTATCGTCGGAATAATCAACAATGGTTTCAAGAGGACCACCCGATCTATCTGCAAGAACGGGTTTTCCCATACGCATCGCTTCTAGTGGGACGATTCCAAAATGCTCATTTGTTGGTGTATACAGTAAAATGTCACATTTGGAAATTAAAGCATTCTTTAAATCTGTTGAAATTGAAGTTAAGAAAATAACATTTGGGACCTTACCTTCATTAAGTTGATCAGAGAAGGTCACACTACTTGGACTGTATACTTTGTAGGAGAGGTTGAGTTTATCACATATTTTTTTTAACTCGTTAAGGTATTCAACGTTTTCAGATACTCGAGGATCATAACCTCCGGAGATGACAACGGATTGAGAGTTGTCACTGGTGTTAGATATATATGAAGCAAAAGACTGGATGGCCAATTGAATGTTCTTTTTCTTTTCGAACCTGTTAATAGATAGAAAGTATGTGTTATTTCCCAATAGTTTATCTATTATTTCTAATGATTCGGAAGAAGGAGTAAATGTGGTTTCATCGGTAGAGACACAAGGGTATACGACTTCTAAAGGTTGACGGGCTAGTAATTTGAATGTTCTGCGGACAACAGACCTTGTGAATTCAGAGTTGACAACAATCTGGTCTGCATATGAAGTAGATATTTCTTCGACAGCATCGAATAAGAACCTGTATACTTGGCGGAGCACGGAGGAGTGTGGAGCCAATAGTTTATCGGGGAAGTGGCAATAGAACAAGATTCGTGTGTTCCAGCTAAAAAGATGCAGTAGGGGGATACAGTAAGATAGCTGGTCAAGTATTAGAACGTCATACGTGAAGATTTTCAAGGATAAAATCAACTGCACACTTAGGTACAGCTGTCGTAAGAATGCAAACACGATGTTGAATTTACCTCTGAAATTTGTTGGCAAGAAATCACCATAGACGTGTACATCCAACAGTCCGTTTTTTACTTCTTCGAAACAGTGTGTTTTATCACAATGGGAGGTATATATTGTTATATTGTTACCTACTGACTGCAAGGCCATTGCAGCGTCGACAATCAAACGTTCGGCACCCCCGATGCCGAGATCGGGGTGGATGAACGCAATATTTGGTTTCTTGGCTTGTAGTTGCTTGGTCTTTACCACAACCATTTTTCTCTGGTAGTGAATGGAAAAGATTTGGACCGCAGAGATGGGGCTAGGACATCTACTGGTTCCTTCATTACCCGCCCACGTTGGGAATAAATAGTAAACAGAGTGAGTGAGAGAGAGAGAGGTTCCACAAAACATGCTACCGATCCATAGTGCGAAGAACAAATTGCCAAAATAAAGTGAGTGGGGG